>JAHWGI010000697.1:0-143673 GCA_029379305.1 Frankliniella fusca | reverse complement strand
TGGCGCTCCCTGAGGACTGCTACTGGCTGAGCCGAGCCCATGTCAGCTCTAGATAGCTGACTGTCGCGGTGCCCTTGCGCCCACCACCCTCCTCTGGGCCCCCGCGAGCACCCCGTGAGTAGTGTCGGACCCCACACATTCCCGCAGCCGGGGCGGGGACCCACTCCACTTCCTGCGGCCCCGCGCCTCCGACCCGCCGCGCCGCGCCGCTCCGCGCCCGTCCTGGAGGAACCGTTCCTTCATCTAGATCTCACGTAATGCCCTTTATCACTCGCGGCCTGCATATGTGTCCCTCCCTGCCCCCCTCACGCCCTGCTCCCAGCTCGCTGCTGAATCTCCCCATCTTTTCTGCCGTGCCACGCCACGCCAGGCCGCGACCCACCACGCCTCCCATACTCACTCCGAACGGCAGACAAGATGGCCCCGCCCCATAAAGCAGATAGCTGGTGGCGGGGCGGGGCGGGCGAGGCACGCGCGGGAATGGGCGTGCTGCCGCTGCTGCTGCCGCTGCTGCTGCCGCTGCTGCTGCTGCTCCTGCTGCTTCTGCTGCCGCTGTTGCTGCTGCTGCTGCTGCTGCTGCTCCTGCTGCCGCTGCTGCTGCTGCTGCTGCTCCTGCTGCTGCTGCTTCTACTCCTGCTGCTGCTGCTTCTGCTGCCGCTGCTGCTGCTTCTGCTGCTGCTGCTGCTGCTCCTGCTGCTGCTGCTGCTGCTGCTTCTACTCCTGCTGCTGCTGCTCCTGCTTCTGCTGCTGCTCCTGCTGCTCCTGTTGCTGCTGCTGCTCCTCCTCCTGCTGCTGCTGCTGCTGCTGCTGCTGCTGCTGCTGGAGATCTCTGGGGCGGAGCGCGCGGCGCGTGGGGCTTCGTCGTCCCTCTCTACACCGTCGCGCTGTGGTGGGCTTTGGTGGGGTATGGGAGTGTGGAGTTGTGCTCTTCCCCAGCGGGGCGGGCGGCGTGCGGCGTGCGGCCTGTGGAAGAGGATGAGAGAGGATTTGTTGCCGCTCCTCTGCTCCTGCTCTGCGGTGCTCACCCGGTGCCGCCGGACCGGCAGCCCGCGTCACCTCACCGTGTCACCCCCTCTAATGAGCAGGAGATGGCAGCAGCCGCGGCCGCTGAGATGTGGTGGCGACAGTAAGCCGGCCCGGCCTCTGCAGGTGCTAACCGCCAGAGAGCAGGGAGCGAGAGGGAAACAACTCTGAATTTTAGAGTACAAATTGTTGCTCTTTTTTTTTAATTTTCGGGATTTTTTCTTAAGTTTTGGGAATTGTTATTGATTTGTAAAACATTTTCTTGACTTTCACTTTTTTTTGTGAATTTTTCGTGAATTTTCCTGTATTTTTCTGAATATTCCTGTTGTTTTTCTGAATTTTTCTGATTTACGGGCTGTTTCCCTCGGCAGCAAGCTACCGCGAGGGCGGCTGGAATCTCTGCAGAGGTTTTACAGAGAACAGCCATCTGATTTCGAGGATTGCTCCACCATAGGACAACACCGTAGGTGCGACGAGGACGGAGGACCCGAGAGCGATCTTCGGAATCAGACGGCAGAGGCTACCGAGGTGCACCTTGTGGTACGCGGTGCGTCGCAGAGCGCCCCCCTGCCGCTGCCAGGAACAGAAGCACCGCGCTGGCAGCAGCAGCGTTCCTCGAGAAGGAGGAGCTGGTGGAGAAAGTCAATTTTATTCATGGGAGGCCTTGTCGAGATCCTTAGCCCTCGCGAGGCGGGGCGCGGTGGGCGGTGGGGCGCGGTGGGGCGAGAGCCGCGCTCGGGTCGGGACCGCGGCGGAGGCTTTCGCGGAGCGTTGCTGCGGCTTTGCCGTTGTCGGCGAGGCGCTCGAGTCCCTGCCCTACCTTGCCCTCCCCGCCATGACTGACGGCCGCACTGCAACGCACCGCGAGCGCGGTATATGAGAAGCGCCTGCTGCTGCTGCTGCTGCCGCCGCGACTTTCTGTCTCCCCTGCGCCCGTCTGGCGTGGCGTTGTCTGCCGTGGCGAGGCGTGGCTTGGCGCGGTCACAACGCAGATTCAGGTACACGTATATACAGCAGAGCGAGGTCGATAAAGAAGCGCAGTGGAAAAATTCTTTCATAGCGCCACGCTATTTATTTTTCTTTGTCTTCACCACGCTGTTGTTTTTTTTTCCTTTCTTTATTTGTAGCTGTTTGTGAAACTACGCAGCGGCAGCCTGGCTGGTGCTATCGTGTGTTGGATTTGAAAGTTGTAACGAGGTTGGCAGGCAGGCTGGCGTGGAGCCCGGGGCCCGGGGCCCGGGGCCGGGCGGGGGCTGGACTCTGTAGCGCACGGCCCGGGACGGGACCGAGCCTGTACACGCGCCTCGCCTCGCCTCCCCGATACCCCCCGTCCTCCACCCCACCTTGTCCCTGCACAAGCTCCTCAAAAATCGTTCAGCAAATATGCTGGAGTGGGCAGGCGGGGAGTTTCGGGGGAGGGGGGCCCGCCTACTGATACGCAACGTTCCACGGTCGTCTCCAACCGTCGCGCTGCTTCAGAGAAGGGGGAGCGAGGAGGGGGAGGAGAAGGGGTTGGGTAGAATAAAGATAAAAAGGACAAGGAAAGAAAGTCAGGGCAGGTGAGTGGGAGGTGGGGGCACATTGGAATGTTGCACAGGAGCCGTGTGCTGCGCGCGCTGCGCACCCGGGCCCGGACCCGGCCAGGCGCGCCCTACCAAGCGATTGGGGTGGAGCAGGGAGGAAAAGAAAAACCAAGAGGGGGGAGAGGGAGGGGGAGGTTGGCAAAAAAGAATGAAAATGTGGAGGGGTGAGGGAAAAGGGCGGCCCGCTGTTGGAGGAGGCGATAGCGGGCTGTGGTGGGGGTGGTGAGGTGGAGGGGGTGTGGTGGGGTGGAGGTGGAGGTGCAGTAGGCAGGCGGTCGTTCGTTACTCGAGGTGACTGTGTGTAGTGCCGTATCGTACCGGCCGGTGTGCCCCGCCCCGGTGTGCCCGGCACGGGCCGCCCTCCCCCACATCAAACAGCAAACTCGGGCGCATCAGCCTGATGCGAGCCGCCCCGCCCCGCCCCGCCCCACCCCGCCCCACCCCGCCCCATCCGCCCCGCCCGCCCCGCCCCACCCCACCCCATCCGGCCCGCCCGCCCCGCCCCGCCCCGCCCCGCACTCCCTGCCGGCAATCAGCGCCAGCTCGTAATTAACATCTGAATGCCTTGCAAAGGCCAGAGCGCGCGGGGCAGCGGGGCGGGGCGGGGCGGGGCGGGGCGGGGCGGGGCGGGGCGGGGCGCACCTGACTCTGCCCCCCTCCTCGACTGCTTCCATTCCCACTCCATCTTCCTCACTCCATCTCACTCATTCGTGCCGTTCATCTCTCTGCTCTTTCGGTATATCTGTCTATGTCCGTCCGTCTGCCCCTCCCCCTGCCTGATTTGCCCTCCGACTGTTGTTGTTGTTGTTGTTACCGCTGCTGCTGTTGTTGTTGCTGCTGCTGCTGTTGTTGTTGACGCTTCCCGATTCTGTTTGATCGGCAAATAAAAACAAATTACTTGAACGTCGCCGACGTTCCATTGTGCAGTACTGCTGGGTGCCCCATCACCACCCTCAGCCCCTCCCTCGCCCGCGTACCCATCCGCTCACCATGACGTCCATCTCTCTCTCTCTCTCTCTCTCTCTCTCTCTCTCTCTCTCTCTCTCTCTCTCTCTCTCTCTCTCTCTCTCTCTCTCTTTCTCTCTCTCCCCTCTTCTTCTAGACAACGCTCGTCTTTTCTCTATTGCTTTCCAGTACGAAATCCGAAACCGCGCGCTGGATTCTGTGTGCGCGGCCCCGGTAGGGGCTGGCCGCTACCGCGCGGCTTGCTCCGGCTGCCCTCGCCCCCCGCCGCCCCGCCCCGGCCCGCCCTGTTGCGCTGCGCGCGTGGAAAAAGGGGCCTAACCGCCCGGCGCCACGCCACGGTTCGCTAGCCCTCAAGCGATGCGTACTCAGTCCGCATCGTCTGCGCGCGGCTCGGCTCACCTCCCCGGAGGTTTCGTCCGGCTCGGATCATTCTGAGGGATATGCGCGAAGGGGGAAACAACTCTCAATTTTTTGTACACATTTTGTAATTCTTTGTAAATTTTTGTGAAATTTTCTGAATTTTCACTTGAAATTATTAACTTATTTTTTTCTGAATTTTCCCGAATTTTTCTAAAATTTTCTGAGTTTTTAGTAATTTTTTTGTCCTGAATAACGAGGCGTGCAAAAATTTCTGAGTTGTTACCCCTTGGGAATGCGCCTTGCACCACCGCTCCGCGCGCGCAGAAAATAGTATACTAATACCGATGATAAAATGCTGGCCTTATTCACTCGGAGCGTGGCTGGCTGGCCCGCGCCTCGCCCCGCGGCATACGCCATGGAACGCGATGGACTGGATCGGGATTGGAATTGAAATACATATCGTTCTCTGGCCCGGCGGAGTTATAAGGAGAGCGTTTTGCTCCAAATCTGCTTTTATTTCCATCAATCTCGCGCGCTTATCTCATGTACAAGAGGAAAAAGATGCATGAAAAGTAGCTTTTCTGGGCTGCGCCTGCGTACTCTGTTTGCTTTAGGTGAATGACTGGGACCTGGCACAAACAGTCCAACAGCCGCGATCGAGAACAACAGCATCGTGAGCGGGAGCGGCGCGCGAAATACAAATAATATAAGAAATGTCTGGGATGGAAAAAAAAAATCGTTCATTGAGCGTTTATTTGTCGCTGCGCCGAGGGTTTTTTTTCCACTCTGCCGCTCATAAGCCAATATATAGCCGAGCGGAGCCGAGCGGAGCCGGCTGAGATTAATGGAGAAATAAGTGGCCGCGAGTGGCTTTCTTTCTGCCCCCCTCCCCCTCCCCTCTGCGCCACTAGGCAAACCTCCCCTCGCCTCGTAATCCTCGGCGGGACGCCCCTGCGATACTGTATACCGCTTCGCAAACGCGACGATAACCCTCCGCAGCGCCCCGCCCCGCCCCGCCCCGCCCCGCCCCTCCCCTCCCCGCCTCGCCCGTCCCTGCCTCGCCCCGCCCGCCCCGCCCCACCCCGCGGATAAAGCTGCTCTCTCGCTGCTGCTTGCCAACTTTCCACCGCCCCTATACACCCCCGCCCCTGCGCCCGCGCCACTATTCCTAATTTGAACCTTCCTTTTAACCTCTATTATTATGATTATTTTGGCGCTCACCCCACGGCGCGGCCGGTGCCGCCGGCGTGCTACACTCTCTCCTCTCCCGCTCTCACCCTCCGCCCCTCCCTCTCTCTCTATCTCTCTTGCGCGCCTTCACATCCCCGCCGCCCCAACCGCGCTGCAGGACCCTTCAGGCAGCCAGGATGGCCCCGGGGCGGCACATGACACAGGACCTGCCTGCCTAGCCCTGCTGCACGCCACAGGATGTGGTGTGGATGAGCCGGCAGGAGAGAGAGAGAGAGAGAGAGAGAGAGAGAGAGAGAGAGAGAGAGAGAGAGAGAGAGGGGGTGAGAGAGAGAGAGAGACACATAGAGAGAGAGACAGACAAGGAGAGAGACTGAGCTCATTACTAGGTGGCGAATTGGGTTAAGTACCTCGGAGCCACTCGAGTGCTTGGCGCCGGCGCGAGCCTCGCCCCACCACCCCGTGTAGCAGCGGCCTGGGGCTTAGCTGGGCTTGTGTGAGAGCGGGCTGCTTGCCGCTACACAGCAGTCCTTCCGATGAGGAAGAAGCACGTCGCCTGTGGCGGCGCGGGGGCGGCGCGGGCCGGGCGGGGTAGCTGGGGAAGGCGGTGCAACTCGGAGGTATATACTTTTCAAACAATCGCGGCTCGAGTAGACTGAAGTGGAGTGGGGCTGGAATAGGGAAGAGTAAAAGCAGAGTGTGGATCTAGTAGAGTTGGGGTGGAGTGAAGCCGAGTCGAGCTGCATCCGATGGCGCGGCGCGGCGCGGCGCGGGGGTTTTCAAGTTCAAGTGACGAGGGTGCGGTGCGGAGTGGTGAGCCTTGCGGCTCGAGCCGGAGCGGAGGCGAGGCCGACCCCTACGACCCTCCTAGCCGACCCGACCCGACCCGACCCTAGTCGACCCGCGACCCGGCGCGGCGGCACATGAAACATACACCCGACCGGCGGACGGCACGGGCATACCCTGCAGGGACGAGGAGGGAAAGAGCGAGACAGGGCAGCCCTTTGACGGCTGTGCGAGGCGCTGTGAGACCAGCCGAGACCAGCAGCAGGGCTGCGTGAGCTGCAGCAGTGTTGCGATTTGTGCAGCAGCCGTCTTATTCCGGAAAGCGGTCAGTATAGTGTCCTCTCTCATGCTCCTTATGGCTTCGTCCCGTGAGTGCGACAAGGACAGATAAACGAAACGCGAATGAAACCAGTGGCGGTTTTAGGGGGGGGCAGGGGGTAATGCCCCCCCTCCCATCGGCTCTAGATAGCCGCCTGGAAAGTAGGCAAATTGCACGACAAAACTCCTGTACGTAGGCAACCTGAAGTGCTTCGCTTTCACACTGGTAAAACTAAGGCGTAGCCTTACGCCCCGTTTTCAAGCGTACTGAGATTACGCTTGAAATCAAGCGTACCAGGTCGATCCGCTCCTATTCGTCCTATCTAAATGTATGGGAGAATTTCTTCCGTACGCTTGATTTCAAGCGTAACGTCTTCAAGCGTAACTGTATGCTTCATTCAAGCGTACAGTTACGCTTTAGTTTTACCAGTGCAGACGGACTTAAAACCGCCACTGAATGAAACCGCGACTGTCGGAATCCGACGGCAGGGTAACGCCCAGGTGAGGGGGGTGGACCACTTCGACTGTTAGGTGCGTCCCGTGGAATAAATTCTAATATATTCCATTTAAATATTAGAAATTAATTCTGGAATACATGGAATTTTTTTTTCTGGAATATATTTCTACGAAGAATAGGGGTAGTTCTGTGTCAGCGATCTGTCTAATCTAAATATTTCATAAACAGTCCATAATATCCTTCTCAGCGCACAGAATTTTACCTAAGTTTCGACTCCAAAAATTTCCACGATAGAATATTTGGAACAGATGGATTATTTTCAATGGAATATCCTACGTGTTCCGGGTGTTTCTTTGAATGCGTAACAGTGTTGCGAGTTTGCCCAGCCCACTCGCCCGTAAGGCGCCATGGCCCCTGAAGCCCTGGCGAGTACGCAACCCCACAACACTGTTACGCATTCAAAGAATAAACACCCGGTACATGGCAAAGTCGAAGGGTCGCGGGGGCCGGGGCCGGGGCCGGGCGCGCCAGCGGTGCGCGCCTGTCGTAGCGAGGGTAGGCAAGCCGCACAACTCTTCTGCGAGCGTAATGCCTATCTCAGCCCCGCGCGTACCGCGCCTGCCACCGGCCACACTTACAGCCCGGCGGAGGAGGGAGGGGTTGCAGCCCTGAATCCCCACCCGTCCCCTTCTCCTATGCTTTCCCGGTCCGCAGGGGCTCCCGGTGGAACAGAAGGAAGTCAGGCGGGTTACTACGCTGCAGATAATACTACCACTGACCCGCCCCGCCCCTCCCCGCCCAGCTCCGCTGCCCACGACCACCAATATTGACTGACCGGGAAAGGCAATGAGAGATTGGCCTCATCCCTCTCCTGTTCGCTGCTGACCTCCTTCTCCTGCTCCACGGCCCGCCGCGGCCCGCGGGCTCGCCACAGTCCACAGTTCCCCCCGTTTGGCTGCGCATATTGGCATATAATTAAATTACCTATCCTAAATCCCTCCGGGACTGGGCCCGCCCGGCCCGGCGGGATCATCCCTGTACCACTTTCCTTCTTCTTGACTCTCGTCAGCTGAACATCCTGATGGGTGGAAAGACAATTATTTTCCCGCAGCCTCTTCCTCCCTCTCCTCCTTCATCCTTCTATACTCGTCCTCTTCTCCATTGTTGCCAGAAAAGTTATGCAAAAAAACTGCGCAATACACCTGTGTGCAGGTGGCGGTATCTCCGCCTGCCTACTCTTGGCAACTCCCCTACACCTACCCTACCAGACCTTGCCTAGTCGGCAAGGCAGGCGGAGATACAGTCCCGTTACGCACAGGTGTATTGCACGTTGTTTTTTTGCCTAATATTCTGGCAACACTGTCCCTCTCTTCATACTCCTCCCTCTCCTACTCTTCTTTGTTTCCCCCTCCGAGAGGGAAACAACTCTAAATCTTCGTGTACACATTTTAAGAATTTTCATGATTTTTTTTGTCAAATTTCCTGAATTTTACCTTAATTTATGGGAAATTTTCCTGAGTTTTTGTTATTATTTCTTTACTTTCTGATTTTTTTTTGGTAGAATTTTCCTGATGAGGTTTACAAAATTTTTAGAGTTGTTTCCCCCTCATCCTCCCCCCACTACTCCTCCTTAGCCTCCTCTTCCTGGTTCTTTCCCCCTCTCCCTCAGACCCCCTTTGCCTCTTTTTAACTCTTTGATGCGGCCGCGCGCGGCGTTTGAACTAGCGAGGCGGGGCGAGGCAAGGGCGGCGCTTCGTCGTGGGTCCGTCTCCCGCCGCCCCGCCCCGCCCCGCCCCAACGAGCGCCATCATTTTTTACTCTCGAGGACGTCCATCCGTCTCCGTCATGGAGTCACATTCACTCTGCATAACGCGCCGCTTACCCGCGCGGGTGCGGCCGGGACCGGGCAGGACTGGGCAGGGACGCTTATTTACAATCCCTCGGTGATTCTCAGCACTATGCAGGCAAATTCAGCTGTACGCTGCCTATCTTCCGCGACCAGCTGGTTTGGGAGACGAACGTTAGGTTAGCTTGGGTTAAGTTACGTCGAGGGGAAAACAACTCTGAATTTTGGTGTACAAAATTTGTGAACTTTCGACAATATTTGTGAAATTTTTCTTGCGTTTTTTTCTGGAACTCTTTGAGTTTCAGAGAATTTTTGTAAATTTTCCTAATTTTTCGGGGTTTTGCGAGTTTCCTGAGTTTTTTTCTTACATTTTTCTGAGGTTTCACGGAATTTTTCCTGGATTTTCCTGAATTACGATATGTACAAAAATTTCAGAGTTGCTGTCCCCTTGGGTTAAGTTAGTTTAGGTTAGGTTAGCTGCGTAGGTCAGACCCGAATACGCCCACAGAGTCTACAAAAGCCGCTGGCTGCTGCTGAGGTTTCGTACAGCTGAATTTCGCGTGAGGTGCTGCTGAATCACAAAGGGATTGTAACTGAGCGGCCGGCGCTCGGCTGGACCGGGACTCGGGGCCGCAGCGCAAGACCGTTCTGCGCATAAAACGGTTTCATAGTCATGGCCTTTGCACATTTAAATTGAAAGGCGCCGTGTGTCTGTCTGTCTGAGCGTCTTGTCTTGCGCGCTTGTTATCATAGCGTCTGCTACTGCGACGCAACGGCGGCGCCCCCACCCCTCTACCCCGTCTCGCATCACCCCATCGCACCCCACCGCACCCCGCCCCGTCCCGCCCCAGCCGACTTCTTCCAAAGAGCGCTTTCTTCGCCCTGTCTCTCTCGCACTCAAAGGCTTCACCCGAGTGAACTTTTGTAAATATTCTAGTTTTAGAAGTTTTGTGAATTTTTATTGAATCCAGTTTGTTTTTTTAATGCTTTTATTTTTTCTGAATTTTTCTGTATTTTCCTGATTGTTTTTTGAATTTCTCTGAATTATCCAGAATTTTTCTGAACAAAAATTTCAGAGTTGCTTTTCCCTCGGCCTAACCGTGTAGGTGCGAGAGAGACAGAGCGAGCAGAGCGCTATTATTCGGAAAAAGTCGACAGCCTGCTGCTCTTCGCCTACTAGGTCTCAGCTCGACGACGGTGTGCCCGGGGGGTGCCCCCGCGCTGTGAGGTCTCTAGAGACTCTGTCATAAGTGGCTCCTGCTCCTGCTCCCGCTCCTGCTCCGCTTCTGCTCCTGCTCCCGCTACTGCTCCTGCTCCCACTCCCGCTCCTGCTCCCGCTCCTGCTCCCGCTCCTGCTCCCGCTCCTGCTCCCAAACGTGCTCCCGCTCCTGCGTCAGGTCGGCCCACTCCCCTAAAGCAGAGCAGCGTCGCGACCTCGCTGCTCGGAATATTTAGTATGCAAACCACGCAGATTTATTGCGCAGCTACACGATTCTCAAAACTTTCCTATTTTAATGATGATAGAAATGTTGTATCAGTACATGTAGCACAAACGCCGTAGCGGGTGTGGGTGGAGACATCAAATAGAAAAATACGACGACATTCGCGCGGGTGAAATATACCGACCCGAATACCTCCTCGTGGCAGATTTGACACCCTAGATATGGCTGTTCTGTTACCCGGGGCCGGCGCGGCGCAGCTGGTGCAAGACGCCCCGCCGCCTCGCTGGCCGGGCTGGGACCAGGCGGGGCGGGGCGGGGCAGCAGGGTGGAGCGTACAGCGGGGTGTAATGGGGTGGGGTGGGGTGGGACGGGGTGGGGCGGGGCGGGGCGAGACGGGGCAGAGCTTCCAGATGGCTGCTGCGACTCCCGGCGCCATCTGGCGCGCCGTCACCGTCGTGCCGGTGCGGGCTCAACACTGCCACGCTGCCCCGCCCCACCCCGCCCCACCCCGCCCCGCACGCCGGCTGGGGCGCCACAGGGCCGGCACGTACTCGTCGCGGCGCTAGATCCGTCGCAGCGTTGGCCTGAGGCTCCTGCCGGGTCCGGGTCCGGGCTCGGGTCCCACCCCGCAACCCCGCCTATATATCCCTTTTGCTAGTTTTGGGTCGCGTCCCCCACCCCATACCCGCCCGGCCGCGGCCGCCGGCAGAGGCTGCGGGCGCACGGCGGATCTCAAAAGTGGTCGGGGTATAGTAGGACCCTCGTGGCCCGCGCGGGGCACAACGGCTACCCCGCGGCCCCCCCGGGGCCCTGCGGAGCGGGTACGTGCGCACAATAAATCACTTGTTTTCCCTCTTTCTGTCAGCGGCAAACTCGTTTGCGAGGCGGGCCGGCGGGGCCTCATGCTGTATGCGCGCGCGAGAGTGTGGCATAAATTGCCTGTGTGCATGTTCGCACGACCTTCCCCCCACCCCCACCCCCTCCCGCTCTGCTGGACTTAGGCCCTCGCTGCTGCCACCCGCTGGACCAGACGGAATAAACACGTCGGCCATGATGAAGTATAACAGCAGATTCGATTCTGCTGCAGAGGAGGAGGCCGGGCTGGCCGGGCAGAGGATGCCGTATTCACCGCGATGCCCTGCTCGGCTCGGCTCGGCTCGGCTCGGTTCTGCTCGGCTCGGACCATTTCCATTACCCTGTGCGTCAGACGATAGGAGGGAAACAACTCTGAAATTTTTGCACACTTCGTAAATCAGGGAAATTCGTATGAAGTTAGGTAAATTTCGAATGAAATATATTTTTAAAAGCTATAAAAATTTACTACATTTTACTAAAATCCTCAAAACTTCACAATACGTGTACACCAAAACTCAGAGCTGTTTCCCCCTCAGGGTCAGATCCTTCACGCTCCGCGACTTTGTTTTCTTCTTTTTTGTCCGTATTCTCTGTTACTCCCCGCTGCTACTGGTGAGGCTAACCTCCGCAGCAGCGCAGTGGCAGCGTGCGCACGTGATTCGGGGGAATAGGATTTAAAAAATATAGTAAAAATAAAGAAAATGTCGCAGCAGCGGGAGGAGACACCGCGCACGCGTCAAGCAAGTCGTCATCGCGATGCGCGGCACGCTTGCGTAACGGGAGGTGTCGTGTCGTATGGCCTCGGTGTGCGGGCCGCAGCTCACGGTCCCGCCCCGCCATGCACGGTAAAAACAACGTCTGATTTTTTGAGGGGAAAGGGAAAACTTTGAGGACCTTGGATACTTTGAAGAAAACTCCTTTGATTTTGAGAAAGTCTCCTCAAAATTTTTGGAGATTGCCCATATTTTTTGAGGAGCCTCCCTCAAAATCTGAGGGGTTTCCTTCAAATTACGGAGGTTTCTGCAAGTTTTCCCTTTTTCCTCCAAAAATCAGACATTGTTTTTACCGTGTGCACGTGAGTTCGAATGCGCGGCGCACAGCCTTATCCCCCACCGAGGGGGCCTCCCGGTGTTCCTCACCCCGGCAATCCAACAGCAATCCGACGGCAATCTTTGAAAAATTAACCATCAAAGTCATGCTTTTTGCTTACAGCATTTTGCCTATTTAAATTCGTTCGATGCTAATGAATCCCAAAATTTACGCTAGCAATCCGGCAATCTCGACAATCCTGTGTTCCCCCAAAGGAGGAGTGGAGGCCCCCTCCCCTCCCCTCGTCCCCCTCCAACGCCACCCGACTGATTGCGAAGGTCGCTCTCGCACCTGCGCCCCGTCCTCGTCGCACTCGTGGCTCGCCGTCCCCGACATAGGGCACCGCCACCTGTCTCTCTCGCTCTCAAGGAGTCTGCCGAGGGTGCGAGGGCGCTCTGTCTCTCTCGCACTCAAGGAGTGGGCCCACGAGTGCGCGCACCGGAATCGCTCAGCTGGTGCGACAAGGACGCGGGGGAACGAGAGCTTTCCTCGCGGAGTCAGCAAAAGCGATTCCGGTGTGCACGCACTATCTAAGCAGCTGCACAGCTTCAATGCGAGAGAGCCAGAGCGCTCTTGCATCCTGAGCCGGCTCCTCGAGAGCGAGAAAGACAGAGCGCGGAGTGCGTGCACCGGAACCACTCCGCAGACTGCACACTGCCTCACCCTCCCTCCCTCCCCGCCCACCCCCAACCGCGTCACAATCGAGAATAAAACTGACCGCTAACCTGCGCCCTGCGCCAGGCCCTGCCAGGCCAGGCCAGGGGACGGGGCCATGTTTCATCTCGTGTTTCATTGTGTTCCAGAGGGCGTCCGGCCAGCAGCAGCAGCAGCAGCAGCAGCGCCGGCCCCAATGGGATGCGACACATTATTGTTGTTGGAAATGAGGGCGCCAGCCTGCAGGGCCCAGGCAGGGCGGCCGCCGTGCCGCTGCGAAATACACGACCCCAATCCTTTCTGCACACCACACCACCCCGCCCCGCCCCGCCCTGCCCGCCGCGCCCCTGACCAGCAGCCAGCCCGAGCAGCCAGCCCCCAGGCGAGTGTTTCTCTCCGTACACGGGGGGACTGCCGGGCTGCCAAAGCCGAGCCGCCTCAAGCCATAGCCCAACCCTGTATTCCCTACCCCTACCCCTACCCCCCTGCAGGCTTGTTGTAGTAAACACCCCCCTCCCCGCCTCCCTCAAGGGTACTTGCTGGTGCGGGGGCGTCTTGCATCCCTCCGTGTGCCGCAGCACTCCTCTGCTCCCATCCTATCTCGAAGCAGCCCGTTATCTAAATCGTGTGCACCCCGCCCCCGTCCCCGCCCCCGCCTCCGCCCCCGCCCCCGCCCCCGCCTCCGCCCCCGCCTCAGCCCCTGCCCTGCCTCCTAGACCCGCCCGGGGCTAGGCTCACCCGACCTGCCCGGCTAACGCTCACGTTGCACTCGCCCTGAGCAGCGTCGAGCTGCACTGCACCCATGGGGGAGTCACTTCGAAAATTCGGTTTAAAGATGTATTAAAAAATTATCAAAAAAGCACAATAAAACCAAGAAGAAAGTAAGAGAAATTAAAAAAAAATCGAGAACAAATGAACAAAAAAAAACTGAAAGAAGAATATTTCAGTCAGAAACATGGGGAAAATATGAAAAAAAGTTACTGAAATTTTCCTGGAAAACCCAAATCAAAGATGAAATCAAAAAAACAGAAAAATCAAACGTTAAAAAAAATCATTGTGCACACTTTGCATTGCTCCCGCCCATTCCCACCCTCCACCCCCTCACCGCACCCCGCACTACAACCCCTCTGATGCCTTCATTGCAGGCTGTTTATTTCCAGCGTTCCCCATACTACCCGCAAGCCCACTCTCCCCCTCCCCCTCCCTCCCCCCACCCCCTGATCGGTAGTGTAACAGTGCTTCCCCTGCTGGCGCACCCGCCCGGGCCGGGCCCATCGTGTCTGGCCCACATTCAAGCACAGAGCCTCACCCGGTCCGCCACGCCGCGCCACGCCGCGGGTTGTGACGCAGAGCCGAGCGCAGCTGAGCCATCCCTCAATAGGGCCGTTGCAGGCTTGGGCTGAGAGCGGCCGGGGGCGGGGCGGGGCGGGGGCGGGGCGGGAGCGGGGCGGCTGCACTCTCCAGCCGCTGCTAACGAGGATTCTTACTCACTCTTCCTCACTGATAGCCGGCCCAGCCGGGGGGGCCGGCGCGCTGGGGGTTGATACGACGTGAGTGCGGATGAAAGCAAGGCAACAGTAGGGGGGCTAACTGGGGTTGGGGAGAGCTGAAAGAGGGGGAGGGGGTAGGGTGACTTAGAGCCCCAATAAGCTCCCTTCTGACGGCCCCAGGCGGCTGGGGGACAGGCAGGGGGAGGCAGGCTGGTTTGGACCACACCGCGTGGCAGCCGGCGGCAGCTGCCTGGACGGGGGCGGCGCGGGGGCGGCGGTAGCGCCACCACGGGGGCGGCACAATCATCCCCCGCTCGCTCACCTCGGAGACACGGGCGCAAGCGTGAGGAAGAGGAGTGGACCGCGCGGGGGGTGGTGGGGGCGGAGGTAGCGGCGCGGGACGTCGGAACTATAAATCTTTATTAAGGGTGGTCCGGGCCCGGGCCTAGCAGGCAGCTCGGGGCCTTGCCGCCACGCCACGCCACGCCCCGGCACCCTCAACCCTTCTTCACCTTCGCCCCGCCCCGCCATACGCCCCGCCACGCCACGGTACCCCATCCCGCCTCACACCACGCCTGGACTTGGTCCGACAGCAAACCTCCACGGGCAATGTCCGGCCGATCCCATCCCCTCCCCATTGCCATCAGCCACCCCCATGCCACCAGCCTCCATCCCCCCTCCTCATCTCCGCTGCGAATCGAAAGGGTGGCGCGGCGCGCCCCCTGCCGGGCCGGGGAGTGCCTCGGTGTGTGTAGTCGTCGGCACGGTGCGAGCACAGGGCGGCGGGGCGGGGCAGAGCGGGGCAGAGCGCCATGATGCCCCACTGTTGCCTCTTCTTCCCACTTGCCACCCCATACCCCCCAGCCGCCGTGACCCGGACAGCCATGTGGGAATGTTTGACTCCGTGCAACTGGCTGCTGCAGGGCGTTTCTCGTGAACGTAACTACCCGCTGTGCGAGAGGGAGAAAGAACTCTGAATTTTGGTGTACATATCTTGTGTATTTTTGTGAATTTTCACTTTAAGTTTTCCTACGTTTTTGTGCATTTTCCTAAATTTACCGTGAATTTTTTCTGTATTTTTTTCCAAATTTTTCTGTTTTTTTTTTCTGAAGTTTTCAATTTTTTCCTTACAAGGTGTACAAAACAAATCAGAATTGTTTTCCCCTCGACGCTACACTCGCTCGCAAGGAGTCTTCCGAAGGTGCAATAGGGAGTTGGCGTGCACCGGAGTCGCTCTGCAGCTGTCTCTCTCTCTCAACCAACCCTTTAAGCATTATTCACGCCGTCCGGCCCTCTCTGCGTCCCTCCTGCGGGAAGGACCCGCACGAGAGTCACGGGTGACCTAAGCCTCCACAGTGGCGCTGCCAAAGGGAAAGCAGCTCAGAAAATTTTTCACTCCTTAAAGTTTAGAAACATTCAGAAAAATTCAGAAAAATTCAGGAAAAAATATAAACATTTGGGAAAATTCACAAAAAGTTAGGTAAATTTAAATTCAAGTGAAGATTCACGAAAATTCACAAAATGTTTACACCAAAATTATTCAGAGTTGTTTTCCCCCTCGGCTGCTGCCCTGCCCTCGCTGGGTGGGTGACCTGACAGAGTGGTTGCGACCCCCGAGAGTGAGTAGCCCCTTCCCCGGTACAGTACACTGGCCCCGGGGCCTCAACGGGAGGGAGAGGGAAGGGGTACTCGTACCCTACGGCTAGCTGTGCCGGGGGGTTACAATCACTCTGCGACCCTCGGATCGCCGACCTGCCGTCTGATTCCGAAGATCGCTCGCGTACCTCCTTCCTTGTCGCACCTATGGCGGTGCCCGATGTGGGAGAGGGTAGCGCCCCATGAGTGCGACAAGAAGGACGGAGGCAGGAGAGCGATCTTCGGAATAAGACGGCAACCCGCTGAGGAATATGTGGGATCGTGGGATATGATATGGGGCTGCCACGTGGGCTCGGGGGCCGTGGACCGTGAACGTTTTAGGAGAGAGGAGTGTGTGTGTGTGGGGGGGGGGGGGGGCTGCGTGATCATCAGCTGACCAAGCGGAGCTGAGCAAGCTGAGCGGGCTGAGCGGGCTAAGCCGGCCGGCTGAGCGGCAGTAACGAAGTAACCTGATAAGGGATTCGACCCCGCAGCACCCCACAGCAACCCGCAGGCCCCGCAGCTGGCCCAGAGGGGGGGAGGGGGGGGGGTTGAGGCCACGGCACAAAGCCCGCGATTAAATAGAACTGAGTCACGTGTGCCCGTGTGGGAGCGAGAGAGAAGATCGAGAGAGTGAGGGAGAAAGAGAGAGAGAGGGAAAAGGGGCGAGGGCAGAGGAGGCGAGAGAGAGAGAGGTGATGGAGGTGATGGAAGGGCTGTGAACGGAGCGGGCGAGCAAGGACGGGCGTAACAAAAGACGCTGCCAGGGTTGGACGGGGCGGGGCGCGGGGGAGTCTGGTAATCAGGAGAGCATTCCACCGCCCGCCTCTGTGCCGCCGCTGCCGCCGCTGCCGCCGCTGCCGCTGGTCCCCTGGGCAGGGCGGCTGCTGCTGCTGCTGCTGCTGCTGCCGCTGCTGCTGCTGCTGCTGCTGCTGCTGCTGCTGCTGCTGCTGCTGCCGCCGACGCTGCCGCCGACGCTGCTAGCCCTTGCGCGCCTTTGCGCGCTGCAGCGGCCCCAGCCCAGGTTTTATTGTTGAGAGAGGAAAATGGTCCTGAAAAGCCAGTAGCTAATGTCCCCCTCCCCACCCTACCGGAGCCCCCGCAGCCCTTTCTGCGCCGCCGAGCGCCCCGCCCCGCCGCTCCCCTCCCCACCTCACCCGACCCCCATTCTACCGCAACTCGAAATTGTTTCAAATACCAAGATCTGGAACAGCAGGGTGGGAGACGGCGGATAGGAGGGGGGGTGTTTTCCCCTCCACAGGGTGTCAGCCTTCCGCTTCGGTAACGTTGGTAACGTGGAAGGGCTTTGATTTGCAATCACCTCATTACGAAGCAAACAAATCATTTCTGTGTAAGCTTACAAATCCTTCGCGAGGATTCCTCAGCGTGCTGTGCTGCCATGGGTCAGGTCAGGCGCCAAGCACCGCGCTAACTGCACTCTGAGCGAACATAACGGTGAGTCTTATTGCTCTTTTTACTGGCTCTTAATTCACCTACGCTTCAAGGGGTCGAAATTTATTCCAACTTACGGCGTGTGTTTCAGGTTGCGGACTTGTTCGTACCCTCTCTGTTACGCAATCCGCGTGAGCCCCAAGAAGGCAAGCACCATAACACAACAGTCGTTTCGATTGCCGTGTCGTAATATTTTCTTCCCCCCCTGCTGCCACCGAAGCAGTCGCCTTCGCGAGCGCGCGAGAAGACGACGAATCTCATTGCGACGGGGAAAGAATGTCTTCATTTCGCAAAGCATACTGGATGGCCGCCCTGGGCCCGGGCTGGGAGGGGTAGGGGGTCCCGCCTGCGGCGCCGCGCGCGGTACACCACCATTCTCCCCCGCATCTCATCACCACGCTGCGCCACGCCACGCCCCGCCCCGAGCCGATGGGGCGCCTCTTATTACACGATTTTAAATTGCGATGAAACCTCTTGTTTTATTCTCCCCTGGCTGGCTGGCGGGCCGGGGGCGGCGGGCGGCGGCCCCGGGCCAGCGCGTGCTAACGCCCTCATCGGCCACCTGTTCGTTTGGCGAGGAGGGGCCCGGGCCGGGGCCGGGCGGGATAAAAAGGTTTCGCCACCGAGGCGAGAGAGCGACCTTCACTTTGCGAACAGCGCCCCCCCCCCCCTCCCCCCTCCAAACACTCCTATTTCCTCCTCTCCCTGTGGAACGGTTTGGAGAGAGAATGGGACCGAAATTCCAGCGGAGCACTCCTGCTCACGGCGCAGAAGGCCCACGACTCCGCTCAGCTACACTGCCACCTCCTGCTGCCTGCTGCCTCCTGCCTCCTGCCTGCTGCCTCCTGCCTGCTGCCTCCTGCCTCCTGTCTCCTGTCTCCTGCCTGCTGCCTCCTGCCTCCTGCCTCCTGCCTCCTGCCTCCTGCCTCCTGCCTCCTGCCTCCTGCCTCCTGCCTCCTCCTCCTGCCTCCTGCCTCCTGCCTCCTGCCTCCTGCCTCCTGCCTCATGCCTGCTGTCTCCTGCCTCACCTTCTGCCTCCTGCCTCCCTGCCTCGGACTGGTTGTGGCCGATCCCACGGTGCAGCTAGATTGTCCGACCCAATTTTATCCGACCTGGTGATTGGTGATGGGGTGGCGGTCGCCCTGGAACACACCGCGTCCCATCAGAACTCCGAAATTAAGCAGGCGGGGCTCGCAGGTTGCGAGTCAGGTAGGGGCCTCACAATTTATCAAACTTTTTCTTTCATTGTTTTTTTCTTCCTTTTTTTCTGTGCACTGTGAAAAATATCCTCGTAAATTTACGACATTTTTTGTAATTTTAATTTACAAAATATGTTGTAAATTTACGACAGCCCATTCTTGCTCGTCGGTCAATTCCAAGTTGATAGGGAGTGCTTGTAAATTTACAATTTCATATTGTAATTTTACGACTTTTATCATGGAAAATTTTCCCGTAACCCTTACGAGTATTTTTCACAGTGTGAATTTGAGGTTTCGTACAATTTTGTCGGCGAATGATCCGGTCTGGTCGTAGGATATCTATTCCTTTTCCAATTTACCTGTCTAAGTAAGGTCGGACAAAATCCAGGTCATGCGCGGATCCAGGGGGGGGGGACAGGCCTTTTGCCCCAATGGCTCCTCGGTAGCCGCCTGAAAGGTAGGCAGGGACTTTGCCCCTGTAAGTAGGCAAAAAGTACTACTTTGCCCCAAAGGCTGGCTCTGGATCCGCCACTGATCCAGGTCGCTCTGCAAATCTAAGTGTGAAGTAGTTTGCCACTTTAATGTGCAAAACTAAAGTTCTGCAGTTATAAGTGCAGAAATTTTTTGTTCTGCAGTGACAAGTGCAGAACTCTTTAGTTCTACACTTGTAAGTGCAGAACTCTCTAGTTCTGCACTAAAAACTGGATAGAGAGTTCTGCAGTTGTAAGTGCTGAACTAAAGACTTCTGCACTTACAAGTGCAGAACTAAAGAGTTCTGCACTTACAAGTGCAGAACAAAAAAGTTCTGCAGTTATAACTGCAGAACTTTAGTTTAAGAGATATCATAGTGCCTCTCATAGAGCGTTGTCTATCCATCTCGCTCTCCCATGAGCATGAAAATTTTGTTAAGAAAAGTCGCTCTCCCAAGAACTACGGGAAGGCGACTCCTTCATTTTCAGTGTAGGATTTCGGGAAAATCACCAAAATTAGTTCGCACAATGTATTTACACCCTGCTTATATGACGCTGGCGCCTGGTACTTTGCAGCGAAGCATTCTGCGTCGCGGTCGGGCTTCCCTTGAGAAGTTGGAGCAGCAGACTCTCGGGGATGGAGAAGGAGGAAGGAGGGCCCCAGCCCCCGCCGGGCCGGGAGTGCGGCCCCGGGGCCCCGGGACAGCGGGGCGGGGACGGAACCGACCGGGAGAGCGCGCGGCGCTGCAGGGGAGGGGGAGGGGGGTCGGCACTTCCGAGGGCTGAGTCATTAGTGCTTTGGCCCCGGCATATCGCTCTCCACCGCTCGGCCTTGAAATCTGCAATCAGCGACGGTTTGCCAAATTTAGTCCATTGTCCCTCCTTCAACAAGTCCGGCCAGGCCTGGAGCGCCAGGAGCTGGAGAGGGACCCTACAGCGCCACACAATGGAGAGAGATGATGGCCTGGAGGAGAGCGGAGCAGGAGAGCGGAGCGGGGAGAGCTCCACGCCACGCCTCGGCCCAGTTCAATCCACCCTCACGGCCGGCTCCAATCACGGCAATAGCTTCTCTCTCTCTCTCCCCCCCCCCCCCCCGCGCTACTCCACGGCCGCACTATACTTGCTACCCGCCGCCTCTCCATTCGCCCCCAAATGTTCTACAACGTGCAGGTGGAACACTGATCCTATATTTCCGAATACATCGCCGACGCTGCATAGAAAAGGAGAGAAAGCCCGCCCCACCCCACCAAAAAGGAAAAAAAGAAAAGAGAAAGAGAAAGAGAAAAACAACAACATGTGGTTTATGTAGCATGCTGGAAATCACTAAATTAAGCATGAACAGATTTAGAAAGATCTGGGTACCTCGAAATTCTACTAAATTCATGCGAAATTCCACAAAACATATTTGTTATGCTTGTAACTGAGTGTTGCCTCCCTTGGGCTAAAACCCCAGTCTTTTATAAATATGTCAAAACAGCCAAAGCTTAGCTCCCACGACGAAATTTGACGGGATGTTCCCTATTTTGTTTTCTGTCTACGGGGTAGACAAAGAAATATAAGTTCCTATTGCCACCTTTTCTCGGCTACAGCAACCCGATTTTTTTCCCCTCTGTGCGCGGAAGGGAAAAGAAAATCCCGTCCTTCTCGGTGCGGTTTAGTATGTGCGCCTCTCCTTCGGCCCTGGCAGCAGCCAGCGCACGCCGTGCCGGGCTGTGGAAAGTGATATTAGCATTCAGTGCGGCGGCGGGAGCAGCCGCTGCTACCGCCCGGCTACTGCTACCCCGCTCCACCCAGCTACCGCTCCGCTCCCCCGCGCCTGCTACCCGCCACGGCGGCGGCTGCTACCGCTTCACCACCCCCCGATTCACTTATCGGCGCGAGTGGGTAAAGTACTGTGTGAGCCCGCCTGCGGCACACTGCAGAGTAAACTCGGGCGGGGAGGGGAGGCGCGAAGATAGGGGAGACAGGGTTGGATAGGTGGCTGAAAGAGAGGGAGTAAGTGAGAGGGAGAGTGTGTGTGTGTGTGAGTGTGTGTGTGAGTGTGTGTGAGTGTGTGTGTGTTCCAACGCGTAAAGCCCTTCCCTGCCCCGCCCCCTGCCTGCCTCGGGGGTCTCCCAGGGCTGGTAGGGAATCACACGCCTGTGCTCACACGCCGGGGCGCGACGGGGCGCGGCGGAGTCAGGGGGGGGGGCACTGGGGCACAAAGGACCGGGTGGGGCGAGGGCGGCAGCGGCCTTACAGAGGGGCGCAGGGCGCAGTAGCCCGGCAGGGCAGGGCGGGGTGGGGCGGGGTGCGCTGTATCGGATGTGCCCCAGCCCCGATGGGGCTAATATGAATGCGGGAAATACGTTTAAGGGGGGGTCATGGACGGAAGGAGAGTGCGGAGGGCATGAGAGAGAGAGAGAGAGAGAGAGAGAGAGAGAGAGAGAGAGAGAGAGAGAGAGACGGGGGAGGCTTTTTGTCGGCGAGGAGAAGCGCGGGCGCGTGCAGCAGTTTGCTCGGTCAACTTGTTGGAAGTAATTCGGCGGCGGCAGCGCGGCTGGTTGGGGCGCAGCGCAGCGCGCGGGGGGCGAAGCGAGGCGATAGCGATCTCCAAACAGCGTAGCGCCGCTCGGCTTCTTTCAATTACATTTTTCCCCCGCGGATGAGGAGGACGGTGAAAGTGATATCCTACAGATGAGCTGCTGGGAGCTGGGGTGGAGCGGAGCGTGTGCGCTCATAAGGCGTGGCACCGAGGGGGAGGTCACATCGAAAAATCATTGTAAGGTCCCGAAATAATCGTTTAAAAAATAAAAATAAAATCAAGAAGAAAGTTACAGGAAAAACCGAAAAATCGTGAAAAATGAACAAAAAACCGAAATAAAATTTAAAAAATTCAAAAGGTGAAAAAATTATCAAAAAGTTACCGAAATTTTCCCAAAAAAAAAAAGAGAACAGAAATTTTTAAAAATCAACAAACTGGAACACATTTTGCATGAGCGATCCTCTCGCGTGCCACTGCCCTTCCCTGCCCCTCCCTGCCCTGCCCTCCCGCTCGCCTCCCACCCCCACTCCCTCTTTACAAACCCCTAACACCCCTCACCTCAGGACCCCAGCCGCCCCGCCCGTCTCCCATTCACACACGAACGCACCGCGTAACGCGCCGTAACGCTACGCTCCGCCACGGGCTGGCTGGCCCGCGCTGGTCTTTACCTTAGGTGCGCACATTTCGGTTTGGGCCAGGAGGGAAAGCAAGAGAGGGTCTGTCTGTACGAGCGAGGCGGGGCGGGGCGGGGCGGGTTGCGGCCAGCGGAGAGCCACCCCGCCCCACCCCCACCCCGCCCCGCCCCGCGCCGCACCTCGCCTGGCGGGTTTATAGACGGGCGGCGTTTATTTGCTCGTTGAGCGCGCAGCAGTTCGCACCGCTGCTGCAGGGGGAGTGCTGGGCCCTGGTACACTACTGCGCCCTCAGCTCTGCTGCGCCCCGCGCGCCCCGCTGGCTCCCGTATACCGGGCAGCATAGAATGTCTGCGCCCTCGGTCTGCTCCAGCATATGAGGGGCCACCGCCACCACCCTGTCCCTGCTGCTCCACCCCTTATTCTACCCCGCCCTCTCACGCAGAGGGTGAAATAGCTCTGCATTTTGGTGTGCAAATTTTGCAAATTTTCGTGAATGTTTGGGAATTTTTACTAGAATTTTTTTTCGAAATTTTCATAAGCTCTTGTGAAATTTTGTGAATTTTCCTAAATTTTTGTGAATTTCCCTGAATTTTTCTTATTTTTTTCAGAAATTTTCTGAATTACGAGGTGTACCGTACGAAAATTTCAGAGTTGTTTCTCCCTCATCTCCTACTACCCCTCTCCGCTGTCCCCCGCGGGCGCTTTGCGGGGCAGCATGAAGTGGGCGTCTGCCCACCGTCTGCCCACGGTCTGCCCCTCCCTGCCCTGCCCACCCCTTACTGTGCCCCGCCCGGCCCCGCCCGCCGCATTATAACACTGTCGTGTCGTGCTTGCCTTGCACTGCTTGCGCCGCTGGCGCGCCGTGCTCCTCCTGCTGGCTTTACTCCGAAGAGCACTTTCCTCGCCCTGTCTCTCTCGCACTCATGGGCTTCACCGTACGGGTGCGAGAGAGACAGAGCGAGGAGAGCGCTCTTCTGAATCAGTCTGCTGGCACTCGGGCTGGGCCCCGCGGGCACGCCACCCAGCGGTCGGCCGGGTCGGGTCGGACCGAGCGACCAGATAACAAACATAAAAAAAAAAAAACTTGCAAGAGGGGGAGGGTCGGTAAGGGGCGGGTGGCAAATGTCAGGCTTCCAGACTAGACCGCAGCAGCAGCAACCGGCTGCTGTCCGAGTATGGCCACCCTGTGACCACACTGTGGCCACCCGCGGTGACCGCCGCGCCGCGCCACTCGCTGACCACAACGGCGACCGCATGCAAAAGGGCCGCGGGCGCGGGCCCGGCCGGGCCGGTTCCTAGCTCTGACCATAAGCTCCACCAGTTGAACAGCGGGGTCGCCGGGAAGGGTGCTCGCCTCAAGCCCTCCACTTCTTCTTCCGCAAGCCGCCGCCCCACCGCCGCGCCAAGTTGTGCTCCCACTTCACTCACTCTTTCACGCTCGCGGGTCGTGACGCGCCGACCCTCTTCCACGACACGAGGGAGGACACCCGTCAGACCCGGCTGGGGAGAGAAAAATGTCGAGAAACGGGAGACAATTTACTTTCTATTGTGGTGGAGGCGTTATTGCGTGGCGAGAGGGACGCCGCGTCGCCGAGAAATTGATGAGAGTAGCGAGCGATGTGGACGATCTCGAGGAGCGGGTGCAGGTCGGGGCGGGGGGCGGGGGTGGGGCGGGGGTGGGGCAAGGCGAGGCGAGGCGGCTGGGCAAATGGGCCCGAAGATTGGTCGTCCCCCGGACGGCGCGAGGTCCAAAACCATAGGCACTTTGTAAAGCGCGCCCGCGCTGCGCTAGCTGTCTGATTCCGAAGATTGCTCTCGTGTTTCCATCCTTGTCGCACCCATGGCGTTGCCCTATGTCGGGAATAGCAGGGCCCCATGAGTGCGAAAAGGACGGAGGCGCGAGAGCGATCTTCGGAATCAGACGGCTGCTCTGGAAAAAAAGGTGGGGGGGGGGGCGAAAGGGAGGAAGGAAATGTGGGAAAAGTATTCTGAGATGGGCGAAAGGGTTGGTGCGGCGCGCGCGGAGCTGTTCTGGGCGCAGTCGTCGTCCCTGAGCTATCTTTCTGTAAGAAAGTCCAACTCCCATTACCTAGCAGCAGTTTTGCTCCGATCTAAAAGGAGGGGCTCGCGTCCTATGATGTGTTGCCGTCCGCTCTGTTGTATTCACTGCAAACAATCCAGCCTTTGTTTTGCTTCATCCCCTGGTGTATCCTCCTTTCCTCAGCCCCTCCCCCCGCCCCGCGCCCCGCCGGCGCCCCGCTCTCTCTCTCTCTCTCTCGCCTGGTTCTTCCTCACTGTTACTTCTCCACCTCTCCCATTCCTTGCTCGCCGAAGGGCAGATGTGACGTAGCTTCCTCTATCGGTCGAACCTTCCGGCGAGTCTGGCGTCAGGACTTCCCCCCGCCGCCCCGTCTATGATGCTTAAAGACGGAGGTTGTGCCTAATGTTCCCCTTGACCTTTTCCTCTCGTGCCGTTTTTGGAACTCTGCACGAAAATTGATGTGATAATAATTACCATATATGGGTAAATCATCATGGCAAAGGGTACCGCAGAGACGCAGTAAACACGACATCGTTTTGTCTGCTCATGGTCGACTGTGACAGGCCTCCGACGTGATGTGTCTACGTAAGACCATCGCATAACTCGCGTTTTCCAGGCTGGCATGATATGGCCCCTGTCCAACTGTCCAGTGCAGTTGGCCCGACTGGGGATATCCAGAGGTCAGATTGTGACAGGTGCGCCGGGGCCGGGCCGGGCCGGGGCGGGCCAGGCTGGAGCGTCCTTCTCTCTCCCTCTCTCTCCGCGGCATGGCGAGGCGCCCCGCGCTCCTCTTCGACGCTCTCCCGGCCGGGAGCGGCGCTGACAGGTCCCAGGTCGGGGCTGGAGAGGCGGTGGAGGCCCCCATCCGCCCGCCCCGCCGCTGACAAGGACACGCAGGTGGTACCCGGGGCCGCTGAGACCAGACCCGGCTGAAAAGTGTGTCTGACATACGACGGCCGTCGGATTTCATAGATTTTCTCGTTGACTCGCGCCGCATCTACGACGGCCTCCCCGCGCGGCGGACGCGGTTGCCGCGTCGGCCGCGAGATGGCGCCAGCCCCGCCGCTCGGCCGAGCCCGGCCGAGGCGAGCCGAGCGCGGCGCGGAAACAGCCGAGCGCGCCCCGCGATGCGTAGTTTCCCCCGAAAAATCGATAGAGCGCGCCAGCTGCGCGAGGAGCCCGAGTCTCGGGTCGCTCAGAATCTATGCAGTGTTAACGGCACGGCATACCTCGGAGCACACAAAAGTCATGCGAATACTGTGATGCTCTGAGGACGCGTCTGGATCGGATTGTTCTTCTCGGTGAGCGCGGCGCGACGCGACGCGAGTGCGGGTGTTCGTCGACAACCCCTTCCGGCCCCCGGAAAAAAAAATACGGCGGCGGCCAACATGGGCGCGACGAAATACGCGAGTGTTGTGTTCTGCCTGAGTGTGGTGCTGCGGGTCACGCTCGCCTCTGGAATATCGGAGCTCGAGCTGTCCAAGCTGTCTGGAGCGGGCATCGGCTCGGCTGACGGCGGTGAGTGTCCCGTCCCCGCGGTGTCAGCTGCCGTGTCAGCGGGCCAAACGGCCAGGGTCGGGCTGGACAATGAAGGTGTTGAGGGCCAGGCGGGCCTCCAGGCTCCAGGGCGCTGCGCCGCGCCGCGCTGCCTGCGCCCTGCTCGCTCCAGCGGGGCGCCCGCCCGTGGGCCTGCAGCGCTGGAGCGGGACCGTGTCCTGGAGCCCTGCTGGAGGCCTCCTCCTGGACTTTGACGGACACGAGGGCCGCGTCCCGCTCGACACACGTGTCCGGCGGACGGCCTACCTTCCGGGCGGAAGTGCAGGTGCACAGGCCTGGGGACGGTGTATGGGTCCAGGCAGGCAGGCACACCTGCCGTTCTGGAAGCCCGCAACCCCGTGCCGACGGCCGGAGGGTCGCCCATTGTCCTCGGCGCGCCGGGGCCGGGGCCGGGGCCGGGGCCGGGGCCGGGGCCGGGCCGGCGGCCTGGTCCCGGTGCTGGGCTAATCCCCCTTGCCGGCAGCGGACCGCTTGAATCGCCCAGGGGAATGGATGAAGGAGCGAGAGGTGGCGCCTGACCCCTCGCCAAGAGTTTTGGAGGTTATGTGTACACCTGGGTGTTTCACAGAGAATACCTGAATGGAATGGCCTCCCTCGCCTGATGGGCCTTTAAATAAAAAATCATACAACTTAGAATCGTTTTTTCTCACTCTCACAACCCGATTGTTTTGAAATTTTGATGGGAGATTTGCTTGACTTTTACATGGGAGTGTTATTGTCCCTCTCTTTGTCGCATTATTCACATCGCCATTTATTTTTCCTAAATATATAGCAAACACTTTTTTTTTGTTTGCAAAAAAAGCAAATCCTTTACATTTGCAATTTAATTTAATACATCACTCACTTAGATGAGTCTAGAGATTTGAGAATTAAGCACAATTGATGACTGTAATTTTGCCGAAGGAAGAATGATCTGTTGTTATCCATTAATCATGTTTGTAAATGTACCATAATAAATTAATGTATTTTTTTCATTTGATTGGTAGGTAGACCTAATTTTAGAACTAATTGGTTTTCTTATTTGTCGCAGTTCCTCATCTTGATCTGCAATCTCCTGAGAGTGGCTACCACGGCCTGGTCCGAGAAAATGAGACCACTGTGGAAGTGACACCTCGCATCAAGGCTGTTGGTGCTGAAATCTGCAGCTTCAAGATTGTTAACAAACACCATGGGGATGCACCTTTTGATGTGAGTATGATACACAGACGAGTAAACACTTTCTGCGCAACTTTGCCATTTGCCCCATTCCCTCTGAATAAATGTGCTGCTGCTCCCTTTTCCCTTGGCGGTTTCCCGTGCCGCGGGTATAATTCGTTTAAGCCTGCTCATGGCTTTTTGACAGACGGACGGCCCGGGCGGGGCGGGTTAGGGCTGCCAGCATCAGATGCAGCTGCCGTGACGGCCAGGCCAGGCCGCTAAGCCCGTCTCGTTGCTTCCTCGTTGCCGCTCCGCGCCGCCCCGCCCCCGCCCCGCCCGGGCCGTCTCGGTCTTGCCTTTTGCTCGAACGTGACTTTGCGCCGTTCCATTCGCCACGATTCGTTCTGCCATAGGCAGGCCAAGGCAGGCCAGGGCAGGGCCAGGCAGGGCATTGCCGCGGGGGACGGGAGCTACTGCGCACCGCGATGCCTCCTGGGGCCCCGGACCCAGGCGGCAGCGGCGTAGGCACTGCTTCCCTCCTTGTCGCACTCATGTGGCCCCGCCATAGGGCGCCGCCGTAGGTGCGGCAAGGACGGATGCGGATGAGGCACGGGAGCGAGGGGGAAAACAACTATTAATTTTTGAGTGCACGTTTTGTTAATTATTGTGAATTTTCGTGAAATTTTATAGAATTTTCACTTGAATTTTTCCCATTTTTGTAAAATTTCCTGAATTTTTGTGAATTTTTTCTAAAATTTTCTTAAATTTTCCTGAAGTTTTGTGATTTTTTGTGAATATTTCTGATTTTTTTTTCCGAATTGCGAGGTGTACAAAAAATTCAGAGTCGAACGGAATCAGACGGCTGATACGAGGGATGCTGGCGCCTGAAACCACCTCTCTCTGTCTCGCACCCTGCCCCCCTGCGGCCGCTGACGTGGACAGGACAGGGCTCCGACCTGCCGGAGCCGGAAGGGCTCCCTCCGCCCCGGGGAGGCGCGAGGGCGCGAGGCTGTTGTAGACCCTGACGCGTCGTGAACAGCTGACGGCTGACGGCAATCTCCAGGGCGTCTCCCTCCGGTGCGGCACGGTCCGGCGCGGCGCGGCGCCGCTTTTGTCTTTTCGCAGCCGCGCAGTGCCAGGCTGCTAGCAGTGCGCGCGGAGAGGAGACAGAGGAGACAGCGCCAAAGCTCCGCCCCGCCGCACAGCGCAGCGCGCAGTGCCGTACCTTTCGACCGTAATTTGGGACACTTTCTCGGCGCGCCCTGGCGGCGTTAAATAAAGGGCTGCTGGCGGCACTGTCACTCCCTCCCCCTTTTCAAATCCCCCCCATTTCCAACGAATCCGACCGCGCGCGCGTCGTGCTGGACAAGCGCCAGGACCTCCTGACGTACTGAGGAAGCGTTGCGCGCGGCGGGGCGGGGCACGGGGCCCGGCATGGCACGGCCTCGCGCGCGTCCCGGGTCAATGCGCTAGTGTGACAAAACGCTAGGGTTGTGAAAAGCACGACGCTCTCTGTCTGCCGAGCGGGATGTAGTGGGGGAGCACAACGGTGCGAGTACAGGGCTTTTGTAGAGTAGAGTCGTTGCGAGGGTCTAATCTTGAATTACAGTGTACAGAGGTCGAGGGGGAAACAACTCTGAATTTCGGAGGTCAAATTTTGCGAATTTTTGTGAATATGTGTGAAATGTAACTGAATTTTTCTAGAATTTTTCTTTCCAAAATTTAGTGATTTTTTTGTGAATTTTCCTGACTTTTCTTAAATTTTCCTGAATGAACCTGAATTTTTCTGCACATATATTGCAGAGTTGTTTCCCCCTCGACAGAGGTGCGCTCTATCATTGTCACGCTCGTAGGACGGCCTGGAGGGTTGGTTTGCTCGTTTGCTGCGCTGCGAGGGGCAGTCTGCGGGGTCAACACCCGCACCCCGTGATGGGGTGGGACGTCCCTGGCGGGCAGGTAGTGGGCGGGGTCACTGGTTGTGGGTAGCGGGTGCTGCGTCCAGCCTCAGCCCCTCGACGCTGTGCTCGTGATCCAATCCCATCCAGATCCCTGCGCAGGTGCACACACACACACACGACCGTCGCGACGACGCGTCATGGCGCTCAGAGGCGGCGGCGCCCTGCCCTGCTCCGCTCGAAATAGCGTGCGCTCTCTCTCCCTCTCCCGGTGGGCTGGGAGGGGTCCGGGCCCGGGCCGGGCCGGCGGGAGCCGCGGGCTCCTCTCCTGCGGCACCTCCTCTTTGAGTCCCCTCGCGCCGCGCCGGGCCGCGACACGCACGGCGCCGAGGAAGTCTCAACGTCCCTCGAGGCCCTCGCCCTCGTCCTTTGGTGTGCAGCTAGTGGGGCGGGGCGGGGCGGGGCGGAGGGGGAAACAATTCTGAAAATCTTGTAATCCTCGTATAATTCAGAAAAAAATCAGTAAAACTCAGAAAAAATTAGAGAAATTCGAAAACAAAATCAGAGAAATTCAGAAAAACTCGGAAAAATTCACGAACATTTACTAAAATCTAGAAAAAATTTAAAATTTGTACACTAAAATTCTGAGTTGTTTCCCCTGGGGCGGGGCGGGCGGGTCAGGGCAGAGCCGATGGCGCACTTGCAGAACAACTTTGTTGAGAGGAGCTGGGGTTGCACGCCGCCGGCCTTAAAAAATAAAAAAAATAAAAACAGAATGAAAAAGTTTTTAGCGACCTGACCTACCTCACGCCAGGGCGCTGTGCCGGGACGGGCACCTCGAGGACCCCTGCCCTGCGGCCTCTTGGGCTTTGGCGTGGTCCGCCCCTAATCCGCTAAGCGGCCCTTGTCTTGCCATGCCGTGCCGTGCCGTGCCTAGCTCGCCATGTGTCGAGGCTAGATGTGCGCGTGCGCCCTAATGCCCCGGGGGGACCACCCGTGTGTGCGCTTATAGTGGTGGTGCAAGCTCAGGCCTCGCCCCGCCCCGCACCGCGGCCCGCACCTGCGTGCACGCAATCTAACAGCGTGGCGTGGCGTGGCGCTGCGGGGGCACAGGCACAGCTTCACGCTCCGGCCGCACGCTCGCCCTGCCCTACCCCGCGCCCCTGAGCGTGAGCGCGCCTGGCCCACACCTCAGCGCCGCTCTAGCCGGCCGTATCAGCACCAGCAGCACCCGACCTCTGGCGTTATCAATGAGTGCCAGCATGCGCTCTGCTGCGGCCTGCCGCCGCCTGCCGCCTGCCGCCGCCCTCGTGCCCATTTTACGCTCGCGCCGCCGCGGGGGTGGTGTGCTGTGCAGTAGGCTGATTTCCGTGGGGGTAACAACTCTGAATTTTTGTGTACAAATATTGTGAATTTTCGTGAATATTAGTAAAATTTTTGTGAACTTTTGCAAGAATTTTTCTGAAAATTTTCCTAGATTTTCTTGAATTTTCCTGAATTTATCTGAAATTTTGTGAATTACGAAATGTACACAAATTTCTGAGTTGTTTCACCCTGTCTGATTCCGCACATCGGTCACGGAAGGGGAGGTAGAGACGCGGGCCTCTCAATGGCAGTGCTGCAGGAGTGCGACAAGGACGGAGGTACGAAAGTCCCGTGCGTAATCAGTTTATTGAGCGTCGTCCTGTCGCAGCAGCAGGACTGATTCAGAAGAGCGCTCTCCGCGCTCCATCTCTCTCTCTCGGGCCGGCGCACCCCGTGAATTCAAGAGATACAGCAGCAGCTAGGAAAGCTCTTTTCCGAATCAGCCCAGCCCTGAGGAGGGTCACGCTCGAGCGGGAGGACAAGTCTGGTGATGGGGCCTAAGGCTTCGGCCCGGCGCGGCCCGGCCTGGTAATGGCGGCCTGCCTGCATTCTGCTGTTTAGAAGATCGCTCTCGTGCCTCCGTCCTTGTCACACGAATGGTGCTGCCCTTTGTGGGGGATGTCAGGGCCCCCATGAGTGCGACAAGGACTGTGGTTTGTGGGGCGAGAGGGAGCCTCAGAATCAGACGGCTGCCAGCGCTAATCGCCCTTGAAATGGAAACACGCATTCTGTTCCGCAAAGCAATGCGGCACCCTCCTTCCTCTAACCCAGGGTGTCGAGCGTCCGGGAAAACCGGGAATTAGCCGGGAATTTAATCTGACTGGGAAAAGTCCGGGAATTTTGCATTTAATCCGGGAATTCTGGAATGTACGGCAAACATACACACTGCAGTCGAATCAATAATTTTTAACCCCCTAAAAATGGGAAATTTGAGGCTAAAAAGCTTAAAAATATCCTGGAATTTCGTTGATTTCTGTCCGGGAAAACCGGGAGAAAGCCGGGAATTTGAAATCCGGACGCCGCTCGACACCCTGTAACCCTTCTAGTTCCGGAGGGGAGGAAAAAGCGGCTGGATCACACCTTGCACGCGCAGCCCCCTGCTCGCCCTGCTGCTTATCGGCGACGCTTGTAAATCACGGGGCGTATCTCGGCGTCCTGCTCAGCGCGCGCGCGCACGCGCACATCACCGCAGCGGGAGGGGGGGGGGCTCTGCTAATAGTACTACCTACTACTACTACGAGCGCGTATCGCGAAAGAAGTTTAAGGCGCCGCGCCCGGTGCGGGGCTATGCGAGGGGGAGATCACTTCAAAAAATCATAGTACGGCCCTCCAAAATAAAAAAAAAATATTTTTAAAAAACGTCCCTCCTCAAAAAAAAAGAAAAATCATAGAAGTTTAAAAGAAAATCGTGAAGAAAGGTACAGAGAAATCCGAAAATCGAGAAAAATAAACTAAAAGAAAACGAAATAATATCTTGGAAAAATCAGAGTTGGGGGTCAAAGATCAAAATATATTCCAAAATGACAGAAATTTTCTTTGAAAAATCAATAGGAAACCTGCCTCCCATAAAATAAAAAAAAATCAAAAGTCAAAAAGTCATTGTAGACATTTTGTCTGAGTGCTGGCGCACGGCGAGGGGCGGGGACCGGGACGGGAAGGTCGCCATGGCGGCGCCACTCCGGCCTCAGGAGGTGGAGGAGGCCGAGGGGGAGGCCGCCTTCTTCTCGTCGCGTCGAGCCAAGTGTGTGGGAGCTCGCTCTCATTATCAGCCGATGGTGTGCGTGTGCGTTTGCATGCATGTGTGTGTGTGTGTGTGTGTGTGTGTGTGCGCGCGCGCGCGCGCGCTTGCGTGCATGTGTGTGTGTGTTGATGCCTAATTTGTTATCTCAAGAAGTTAGTAGTGCTGGTGGAAGTAGGCAGGCAGTAGGGAGAGAAGGGGCGCAAAGTAGGGAGGCAAGAGTCGGCGGGGGCGGCGGCTCGGCGCGGGGGTGGCTGGGGGTGGGAGCAGGAAGCTCGCCGGAGCCATGGGGAGGAAAGTGTAAAGAGAAGGGTGTGCAGGAGGGGGGAGGCAGGGCCAGGTGCACGCAGCGCCACTCCCTGTAGTGCTGCAAGTTCCATATCCCCGTCCCCGTCGCGTACCGTCCCGACGCTACTTGCGGAGCGCGCCATGCTGCCACACCATAACGCAGCGCGCACCCACCGGACCAGACCGGCACTACTTGGCTCCATTTCAAACGGCGGCCAAGTTGGAGCAGTGTCGCGCTCTCTCTCACACACACACACACGGCCAGGGAAGCTCTTGGCTCCATTTCCATTCCGGTCAGGATAAGAGACAAGTCTTGAGGCAATCCATCGCCCCTGCCTTCCTGTCCCGACTTAGCGGGCGTGGCGTGAGTGTGTGTGTGTGGGGGGAGGGGGATACACACGAGGGCGGGACGTTGGGAGACACACCGGGGAGACACCTGGACGGGCGGGGCGAGCAGGCAGGACGCTGGAGGAGACACTGGGGAGACACTCTCGCACGAGACAAAAGGACTGGGAGTAGAGGAGAGAGAGAAGGTCAGCCCGCCCCGCCCCGTGGGCTGCACACGCGTCGGGCGGGGTGGGGTGGGGCGGGGCGGGTAGGTCATGTTGCCAGCCAAGCACGGCTTCCTCGGACCTCCTAACCCTTACCCGCTCCACTATACGCTTTGCAGTATTGCTTTCACTCTCCACCCCTCCCGCTCCCTACTCCCCCCCCCCTCTCTCTGAAGCCGGGGGCCTAAGGCGCCGAGGGGGGGTCTGTCAGCCTGAGCCTTCAGGGGTGGCTCGGCTCGGACCGGGCGGCGCGGGGGGCGGTGTGGGTCGGCGCCACTTTAGAGACACAAGGTCTTGGGCGTTTGAAGCGTGCTTAAGCTTGATTGCTCCGCTTGAGGCGTTCGGCTCTCTGCGGCAAGCGTGTCGCGCCCGTCGATAGTTGCTGCCAGAGCCTCTGCCGCATGTAGCCCTGCTCCCGAGGGTGAAACAACCCTGAATTTTAGTGTACAAATTTTGTGAATTTTAGTGATTTTTTTATTGAACTTTTGTACCTAAGTTTTTGCGAATTTGTCTACATACTGATTGTTTTAAAAATTTCTAAATTGTCTTTAATTTCTCTGAATTTTTCTGAATTACGAGGTGAACAAAAGTTTGAGAGTTGCTCTCCCCCTCGGCTGCTCCCCGTGTCCATAGTCGTCCCGAGCTCTCTGCGCCGTGCTTGCGGAGTCCTCTTCGCTCCCGCCGGACCCGCATCTCCCTGTCGAGTGTATTTATATGTGCCCCCATATGGCCGGCTGGCCCGGTTCGGCAGGTGTGTCTTCGGCAGGGGCGGGTCCAGCCAGCAGGGTCCAGCTGCAGGACCTCAAGCCCTCCGTGTAGACGCTCCCGATGTGTAGCTTGAAGCTCGGGCCGGGCTGGTGGGTGCAGCCCAGCCAGGGCAGCGGGGCGGGGCGGGGCAGCCGAGCGATTCAGAAGATCGCTTTCATACCTCTGTTCTCGTCGCACTCATGGAGCTCTACCACGACCAGCATAGGGCACTCCTGTAGGTGCAACAAGGACGGAGAGAAGAGAGCGATCTTCTGAATCAGTCGGCTGGGCTGGGCGGCACCGAAGCTGCTGGGCTGCTCTCCAGACAGGTCGGCCCCGCCCCGCCACGCCCCGCCCCGCCCCGCCACGCCACCAGCCACGACATGCCCATGCAGGGCGAGCAGCTCACGCACTCGCGGCGCGGGGCCCGGCCCGGCCCGTCCCCGTCCCCGGAGGAGAGCGGGAGTGGAGGGGGGCCGAGCCTAAAAGACGTTCTATCGGGAGAGAAAGCGGCTCGGACCTCACCTCACCTCACCCGCCCGCGCCCACCAGCAAGCCGCGTGGTCGCGTCTCCTCCCAACCAGCTCGAGCACCGCTCCTCTCCTCCTGCAGACTGATTCTTCAGAAGAGCGCTTGCCTCGCTCTGTGACTCCCTCGCACCTGTACGGCATACGTATGAGTCCCATTGTGCCGGGGGGAAAATAACTTTGAAGTTTTTGTGAACCTCGTAATTCAAAACCAACTAGAAAACTCCAGAAAGTTTACAAAGAAATATATAAAAGTGGAATGAAAATTCACAAAACTTTTATCTGAAAAATCACTAAAATTCACGCAAAACTTTACAAAAAATCACCAAATGTGCACACCAAAATTCTGAGTTGTTTCCCCTTGGACGGTGCGGGAAGAGCGCTCTTTGGAGTCGACGTGCTGCTGCGGCTCCTCCTCCCCCTCCTCTTCTTCCTCCTCCGCCTCCGCCTCCCACGCGTCGTGAGCAGCAGCTGAGCGACTAGTTTGTCGGACGCCTCTCCTCTCAGTGGCGCGGCAGCAGCAGTAACGCTCGGCCCGAGCTGCTCTTTGATGGATGCCTCGGCCTCCGGAATTAATCGGCGACGCGGTGGAGCGGAGCGCCAAGCGCTAAGCGCCGGGTGGGGCGGGGCGGGGCGGGGCGTAGGCGCTCCCGTCCTACCGAATCAAAAATAACATAAGTGCGTTACTTCCACTCTGCCCAGCACGACCCTCTCCTCCCTTCCTCCTCCTGCGTAGCGGCGGCGGTGATAGTAATTTTTACCACCAGATCGCTTAGCTCAGCTCCACTGACATGTGCTCTTCTCCGCGCCCAGCCGAGGGCGAAACAACTCTGAAATTTGTGTACACCTCGTAATAAAAAGAATCATAAAAATTTTAAAAAGTTAGGAAAAAAATAGTTATTTTCAGAAAATTTATAAAAAAAAAATCGGCAAAGTACGGATGGAATTAGGAAAATTCACAGAATTCGAGCAAAAATTCACTAAAAATTCACAAAATTTGTACACGCAAAAATTCAGAGTTGTTTCCCCCTCGCACCCAGCTCACCGCTCGTGGCCGCCGGATTATTTAGCGCCGGGCTGGCCACCGGGCGCGGGTGGGGCCGGTGCTGTGCCCGCGGGGGTGGGGCGAAACTGTTGCCCAGGGCTGTTTGTTTTTGCCGATGGGCTTCCTCCTGCTGCCCGCTGCGGGCGAGAAAGAGAGACAGAGAGAGACTGCGTGCCGCTGTGGTGGATAAGGGACGGAGACAGAATAACGAATCTGTCCTGTGGCAGGGCGGGGGTGGAGGTGGGGGCGGGGCAGGAGCAAGACGGGCGGCCCGCAGCATCAGTGTGCGGGGGCGGCGCGGGGGCGGCGCGGGACGGACGATATACTGCAGCGGGGCCGCGTTACGCGTAGCGAGGCGATGAGACTTGGCGGCGTGTTATTGCGTGGGGGGGGGGAGGGGCTGCGGGGGCCCCGGCCCCGGCGGTCTTGGCTCCTGGCCTGCCCGGGGCGCCGGCGCCGCGCCGGCCACTGCACTTGTGTGAGGAGCGCGGCCCGACCCCGACCCGAACCTAGTTCTAAGAAGAGTAAGCTCACACACGCGTCGTGGCCGTAGCGTAGAGCGAGGGGAGGGGTACAATGATTTTTTTGATTATTCTTTTTTCAATCTATATTTCTTTCTCTGATCTTTCAATAAAAATTTCTTTCTTTTACCCCCATTCCATACCGGTGATTTCTTTTTCAATTTCCCTTTTTTTCCCCTCGATTTTTCGTTTTTTTTTTTTTTAATTTATATTTTTTTGTATTTTTGTATTTTTGTCTTGATTGTATTCTGCTTTGTTGATTATATTTTTTTTAAATGTTTTTAATTTTTTTTTGTTGTTCAATGATTTTACGAAATGATCCCCCTCTCGGCGTTGCGCTGGCTCGCTGCGGTACGGTGCCCTACCCACGACATTTGCAGCAGGCCCAGGCCAGGCAGCCAGTGGTCGTTACTCGAGCCGTAACCACCGACCGGTGCGATGGGTTATTGGGTTGTCCGAGGACGGCCTGGGCGGGCACGGAGGAGCGAGGAGCGGAGCGTCGTAACGTAACGTCAAGTATCGTCAGTAGAAACAACTCGAAAAAACGAAATATTAAAATTTGTTGCGTTTTTTCCCTTGAGAAAACGTCTCTCTCAAGCTGGAAACGCTCTGGAGTTGCTATTTTATTTTTCGGGTTTGCCTAACCCGCTCCTGACCTCGGCGTCTGCCCGCCATCGAGCCGATGCCGCTTTGGCGACTCTCCTTCTTGCTCGTACTCGTACTCGTGCTCGTGCTCGCGCCCGTGCAGGCGTCCTCCTCAACCACCTGCTGAGACTACGTGACAATTTTGATTTTTTTCCCTCTTGTGTAAACGAGCGTGACTTTCCCATAATCCCCGTCCATTGAATTTTTAAGTGTGATCCTTATCTGCAGCCGATTGTGTGTGTGTGGATGTGGACCTGTCCGAATCAGAGCCTTATCTCGTCTCGTCTGAATGTAGGACCCGCGCTCTTTACCCCGCCGCTCGCAGGTCCCAACCCCGGCGAACCTGTCGTTGACAAGCGTGGCTGCACGTGCCGCAAATAGTTTTTTTCCCTCCTATTCAAGCCCCCGAAAGTCTTTTCTTGTCATGTGGCGCAGCTCTCTGGTGCAATGGTTCTCTGCAGCTGAGCGAGTCTTTGTCAGCAGAGTGCGAGGCGAGGCGCACATGCACTCTGGTTTAGGTATGATGTATGGTATTTTATTTTTTTATACACATCCATTTTTTTCTTTCCAAGTTAGTATTCCTCGTTTTTTTTTCTTCCTTTTTTTGTCATGCTCGTACTCTTTCCTCCTTTTTTTTGTGATACTCGTACTTACTTCTTTTTTTGTCTTCGTTTTTTTTTTTTGTCATACTCATATTTTGTAGTATTGCCGCGGGATAATGAAAATGGATGGAGTGGCGAATGTCTTTATTGTCAGGTCCACGCGGCGCCCGCTAATCCTCGCTGTCAGCGGCACTCGCCTCCCCCCTCCTCCTCCCCCTCACCCCCCGCACCCCCCACTCCACCCCCACGCCCCCGGACCCTATGCCGCGCGCGAAAGGCCGGCCGCGCGTGGCGGATCGCGCTCCCAAAATAAAGTGAGTTTTCAAAGTTTGAGTGCTATCCTCTTTCTCTTTCTCTTTCACCCTGCATGCTCGCTCCGCTCGCGCGCGCGGGTTGGGGTCGGAGAGTGTCGTGAAACTCGAGCCGTTAGCCACGATGTCAAGTGTATGTGCGTGTGAGTGTGTGTGCGCGCCCGCGCAAGGCGGTGGGCCACGGGGCAGGAAGGTCGCGAATGCATAGAGCAGAGTGAGAGAGAGAGAAAGAGACACGTTAGAGCGGCCCGGGTCGCCTGTGCGGCTGTAAAGTGGCGGGGTATCATTCCCTGCCCCCGGGCGGCGGTGCCCCCCTCCCTCCGCCCCTCCCTCCGGGCCCCCCGCGTCTGTGTAGGGTAGGGCCCCCCGGGGGGCAGGGCGGGGCGGGCACGTATCGTATGGCGGGCGGGGAGGAAAGGGTGATGGTGATGGGGGGGGGGGGGATATGTGCACATGGGCTTTCGACGTGGGAGAAAGAGAGTATAGGGGGGAGGTTGGGTAGGAGAGCAGAGTTGGGTGGTGTATTGACAAACTGGACCGGACTGGACAAACCTGCGTGAGGCGCTCCACCCCGCCCCCGCGTCCATCGCGAAACTTTGTTTTGTGGGTTTTGTTGTCCGACGCAACGAAAACTAAGAGCGTTCGGGCGTGGCTCGCAGTGTGCTTTCTGCATCCGGGCTCTCTCCTCTCCTCTCTCCTCTCTCCTCTCTCCTCTCTCCTCTCTCCTCTCTCCTCTCTCCTCTCTCCTCTCTCCTCTCTCCTCTCTCCTCTCTCCTCTCTCCTCTCTCCTCTCTCCTCTCTCCTCTCTCCTCTCTCCTCTCTCCTCTCTCCTCTCTCCTCTCGCCTCTCTCCTCTGAGATATATGCGTCTGCCGCGGGTGTAGAGTACACCGTGGTCTACCGCCACGGCTGTGCTGCAGACCCTGATTCCGCAAATCGGTTACAGTAGCATCCTCTCTCTTGATCCTTCTGGCCTGTCCCCATTAGCGCGATAAGTACAGAGAGACGAAATGACCGTCTTGCAGAATCATTCTACACTGTGGGCGGGGCGGGGCGAGGCGGGGGCGTGAGCTCGGCCGATCGGGAACCGTACTGTCATTTGCGGTGTTGGCGAGGTGAGGAGGGACAGGACAGGGGCTGAAAGCAGCTGAAAGGGCAGAGACTAGTCGAGTCGTCATTGCGGCGAGGCGGGGCGGGGCGGGGCGGGGTAGGAGGCGTGGTGGTGGGGTGTGTTCTGTGAGGCCGGATAGCAACCGGGGGAGGGTCAATATGTGGGCGGGTCGAGGCTGAGAGTGACATGGTGTGACACGGCCCGCAGCCCTCCTGTATACCAGCAGACTGATTCGGAAGAGCGCTCTCCTCGCTCTGTCGCTCTGGTCGCTCTCGCGCGCTCGTGGGGTGCGCCGTATTGGTGCGAGAGAGACAGCGAGGAGAGCGCTCTTCTAAATCAGTCCGCAGGCAGGCCGCGCGCGCGGCAGCACAGCAGACCGATTCCGCTGCCGGCACTCGTCGCTCTGTCTCTCTCCCCCTCAAGGAGACTACCGAGGGGTGCGCGAATGTTGTCTCTCTCGCACTCGAGGAGAACGCCGGCAGCGGTATCGCTCTGCAGGACGGACGGCACGACGTCCCTTCTCCTCTCTGCTCTCCTCCAACCCTACCGTCGCGCTGGTCCGGTTCGGTCCGGAGCTCGGGCGCCGCAGCTTCCCTCTCCCCATCCCGTCTGTCTGTCTGCGTGGAGCTCACGTGGCGCCGCTGGCCTGAGGACGGATGCAGAAGAGCGCTCTCCTCGCTCTGTCTCCCTCGCACCCACATGGCGCACCCCATTAGTGCGAGTGAGACAGAGCGAGGTAAGCGCTCGTCTGAATCAGTCTTCTGTTGGCTGCTCTTCTCCGCGACTGGAGCGGCGGGGCGGGGGCAGCGGGCAGCGGCCCGGGTGGCCATACGGCGTACCGTTGCCTTTCTGAGAAGAAGCCGCGCCCCGCCCCGCCCCACCGCGCCCCGCCCCGCCGCGCCCGCGGGGTAGGGAGGGAAGGCTGGCCTCTCTCTGAGTCACGTGGATGGGCATGGGCCCGGGGCGGCAACGTGCGTCACCCGGTGGTGCTGCGCGCAATAGAGAGGGGAACAAGAGAAGGGCGGCGGCGCGTTACGCAACAAAAAGGGCGAAATATACACAACAAATTGATTGGAATTTTACTATTATTATTTGATGGTGGCGGTGGTGGTGCGCCCTGTGCCATAGCCCCCTGAAAGCTGTTATCCTGGCTTGGGCGGCCGGGCCCGAGGGGGGTGGGAGATCAAACAAAAATATACAATGATTATTTTTACTTTTGATGTTTTGATATTATTATTTTTTTATTTTTACTTTTGATTTTTCAAGGAAAATTTCTGTTACTTTTTCATAAATTTTGATCTGTTACCCCCATTTCTGAATTCTCCCAATTTTATTTCGTTCTTTGTTCATTTTTTATTTGATTTTTCGGGTTTTTCTGTACATTTCTTCTTGATTTTATTTTTATCGCTGAGCGAAGCGAAGCTATCCCCTGCACTGTTTTCCAAATGATTTTTGTTTTTGATGCCGTACACTGATTTTGGAAGTAGTCCTCCCCTCGGCCTGGCTGACCTGCCCGTGCCGTGTGGCGGCGGTGGCGGCGGTTCGGGTTTGGCTTGTGGGGTCGCGCTGGTTCCTGGTTCTCGCCTCGCCCTGCCCACCCTGCCGCGCCGGGCGCCGTCGGGCCGCCGTGGCGCTGAGCTGCGGTGGCTTTTATCACAGAGACCCTCTGCTCTCTGCGCACACACACACAGGCGCGGCGTCGGGTCAAGCACCCCGACCGCAGGCGTGCGGTGGCTGGCGGTGGCCGGGGACGGGGACGTACAGATTACCATTTATTTGCCGTTACTGTGCGTCCGTCGAGGGGGAAACAACGCTGAATTTTGGTGTACAACTTAGAAAATTTTTGTGAATTTTCAGGAATTGATTTTGAATTTTAATTAAAATTTTCTCAACTTATGCTTGAATTTTACCTAAGTTTTGGTAAAAAAAAATCCCGATTTTTCCCCTAAATTTCTCTAAATTTTCTTGAATTTTCTGTTTGATTTTTAATTTTCCTGATTTTTTCTGAATCACGAGGTTTAGAAAAATGTCAGAGTTGTTTCCTCCTTTGGCGTCCGTACTGCGCTGTGCTGTGCTGTAGACCGGCGCCTGCCTGTCCCGTGCCGGGGCGGGGCGGGGCGGGGCGGGGCCGGGAAGTCTCCGCCGGAGAGCGCGCACTCGAGAGGAGCTGGCGGCTGGCTCATTAGCTCATGCCATGTCGTGATCTCCGCTCCGCTGCAGCGGAATGTCTCATAGTTTGTCGTCATATTGCTCTGAGTGGATCTCCTCCTCCCTTAAGAAGAGCGTGCCGCCACCGTGTGCTCGCGTTCTTCTCTCTCCCTCCCTCCCTTTCTCCCCCCTTTCTCTCCCCCTCTCTCCCCCTCTCTCTCTCTCTCCCCCTCTCTCTCTCTCTCCCCCCCTCTCTCTCTCCCACTCCCTCCCTCTGTGAGACTTACTGTCATTGGGCGTCCTCATTTAGGCTCCTTTACTGCTGACAGTGTCCCCCGGATTACGAGGAGAAGGGCCTAAAGAACTCCCCGCCCCGCTCCCTTTCTCCCCTGCTGCCAACGCCAGGACGGGACGTGGACGGGGGCGAAGGGGACCCAGGACCCAGCAGCAGCAGCCTTCTCAGAGGGGTGTTTGAAAGGCCGTGCCGTGGCCCCTGGGGGAGAGGAGAGCGCAGGGCGGGGCGGGGCGAGGTAGGGTAGGGGAGGAGGGTGGCTTCGGCGAAATGCCGTCGCCGTCGAAATGTGTCGCGAATAAGGAGAAGCAGAAGAGAAAAGTGGGACCACGTCGTAAGGGTAGCCTCGCTCCGCCCCACCCTGCTACTCCACCGCTCCCCGCCGCCACCACCTGCACTTCCGTTTTCATGGCCCGCGAGGCGGGGGGCGCTCGGCTGAGGCGGGGCGGGGCGGGGTGGGGCGGGGCGGGGCACGCGGGCGCGGCTCTCAGCTCGTCTATGACGCAGGCTCGCGCCAGGCCCGCGAGGAGGCCCCGCCCAGGCCCCGTCCCGTCCGAACTGCTCTGCAGGTGCTTGTTATCACATCCCCATGGCTGCTGCCATGCCGGCTGCGGGCTGGCTGGCTCTGGCTGGCTGGACGCCCCCGCCACGCCCCGCCACGCCACGCCGCGCCGCGCCCGGCCTGACGTCATTCGAAACGATGTGAATGCCCTAGCAGCCGAGCTGCCCCGTGTCATAACGATCCTCCCCTGCCGCGCCCCGCCACGCCCCGCCACGCCCCGCCACGAGCGCGGAGCAGACGAGACGACCGCGGTGGTCGTGTGTCGTATATTCCTGCAGGGGTCTTTTATCACTCGCCCGCCATGAAAAATAGGAGGGTCGTCGGCGGCGTCTGTGCGGCGCGGGGAGAAAAAGAGAAGAGCAGGAGAAAGAAAGAAAGAGAGCCACCGTGCCGCCGCCGGTTTGAGGTGTGAAGTTTAGAGCGGAGGCGCCCATTTTGTGCGAAACACAAACAACAGTGTTGCGGACGGGATGACGCTCCTCGCGCCGCGGGCAGGGCGGGGCGGGGCCCCCGGGTTACGGCCCTGCTGCTCAGGCCTCGGTCCGGTTGGCCCGGGGGGAGTTGTTCGCGGCCTCGTTGTGCCAGTTGTGCTTGTGCTACCCGCCGGTCACCGGCCTCTTCCTCCCCGAGGAGGGGATCACTCATACAAAATGTGTACAATAACATATTTTTTGACTTGAGATTTTTCTTTTGATTTTTCAAGGAAACTTTTTGTCACTTTTTGACAAATTTTTATCTTTTACCCCCATATATCTGAATTTTTTTCCTTTTCTATTTTGAGGTTTTTGTTTAATTTTGTCTTAATTTTTCGGATTTTTCTGTATCTTGTTGATTTTATTTTGATTTTTTTCGCTTTTTATTCATTTTTTTCTTAAATGATTTTTTGGGGCCGTACAATGATTTTGCGATGTGCCCCCCCCCCCCCCGCTCCTTCCCTCTCTGCGGCCGTGTTACCCACCCGTTTCCCTCAGCTCTTTCCGTTCGGTTTAGATCGCTCTCCCTGCCGCCGCTGTTCGGATCGTTAGTCTGGCTCGACGACTCGAGTCGGTCCGTCGTTAGCGAGCACTTCTGTAGGACTCTCTGGAGCCGCCTCCTCCCGCCTCCAGGCTCCAGGCCTCCAGAGCAGAGCAGAGCGGCAGGGCATACCGCCGCACCTCGACTTTATCGGCGTCCTCTCTGCCGACTGATTCAGAGGATCGCTCTCATCTCTCTGTCCTTGTTACACCTACAGCGGTGCCCTATGCTGGCCATGGCAGTGCTCCATGAGTGCGACGAAGACAGAGAGGTATGAAAGCGATCTTCGGAATCGCTCGGCTGCGAGTGCGCTGAGCCTCGTGCTCCTCTCCGCGCCGCCGCTGTGTGTGCGGCCCCTCTGGCTGGGGCGGGGCGGGGTGGGGCAGGATGCCGTGGCATTTGGGGCATTCCATGCCGTCATTCGCCAACTTCATTGCTCCGAATCCGCCCCCTTCTCCCCTTATTCCCCCGCCCCACCCGCGCCATACCCCACACGGCTCCACCATGGGGCTGCCATGTGCCATGGGCCCCGCCACGCCCCGCCACGCCCCGCCATGTCCTCTCTCGCCACGGCATTGTCGCCGTGCCTCTCCGCTCGACCTTGGCGCGCCTTGCTCTCTGCCCTGCCCGGCCCGGCCCGGCCCGACCCGCTCGTCTGCCTGTCTGCCTCTCTGTCCTGTCAATGTGGTGGTGGACACCGCTGAAAAAGTAAGTCCCGTTCCCGTTGCGGGAGAAGTGTTCGCCCCCCAAAAAATCATGTAACAAATAAAAAAAATTAAAGTAAAATCAGGAAGATGGATTCAGAAATCTCTGAAAAATCGAGGACAAATTAATATAAATTCGAAATGAAGTTGTAAAATTCAGAAATGTGGGTAAAAGATCAAAATTTATCAAAAAGTGACAGGAATTTTCCTTGAAAAATCAAAATCAGAAATTAAAAAATTAAAATTTCAAAAATCAAAAGTTAAATAAATTATTCTATACACATTTTGTATGAGTGGTCCCCGTCCCGTTGAGCTAAGCAATACGACTTTTACACCTGCTACAAACATACACAATGAAAGTACGCGGTAGACGCAAGACAAACGCAGATTTCCCGCGTTTACGACCGGTGATTAAGCGCGGGCACATTTCCGGTTTTCAGTATGCGCGGTTCGAATGAACTGGGGCAGACTGCTCAGTTCCCAAACTTGTGCGTGTGTGTGGGAAACGACGTGCTTCACGTCCTGCTAATGTTGTTGGCCGCGGCGCGGCAGCAGCCCCCACAGACCCGCCACGCCACGCCATGCCACGCCCCGGGCCCAAGCCGCGAACGCCCCCCCCCCTCCCTACCGCCGAGTGGGGACCTGGGCAAGTAGGCATCTCGCTGTGATTGCGGACACCTGCTGTGGACAGGCCGCGCCCCTCACGCCGTTAGGCTTCTGGCGCGAGGCCCCAGCCCCGCTCTACCCTCCGCGGCCCCACACCCCGTCGCGTGTCCGCTAAACTGATTAATTCACTAAGTAATAGCTCCCCCCCCCCTCCTCGTTCTCCTCCGCTCCCAGCAGCTCCGGCGGCGGCCGCGTGACCGCGAGAGCTATCGACCAGCGTCACGTATCGACCCCCTCCCCGCCGCCCTGCCGTCTGATTCCGAAGATCGCTCTCACGCCTCCGTCCTTGTCGCACTCATTGGGGCCTTGCCGCCCCCAACATTGGGCACTGCCATTAGTGCGACGAGGACGGCGGTGCGAGGGTGATCTTCGGAATCAGACGTGAGCCCCCCCAGCCCCGCGCACCTCTGCGGCAGCGCGGTACGCCCCGCGGGTGGGCTACGCCTGAATGACTGATGGCTTTGAAAGCCAAGCAAAAGAAAAACATGACGAATAATTTATACATTTTGTATATCGGATTGTTATTTGGAGCATTATTCGGCGCAGTAGCATCGCTGTTATTTTCAGCTGTGTTGTCGCTTTATACTGAGGGGGTTGGGCCGTCGTGCTGGGCGCGCTGCGGTGCGCTGCGGCGGGGCGGGGCGGGGCGGGGCGGGGCGCGAGAGGGTGAGGTTTGCGGTCTGTGGTGGCGGGGCGGGGTGGGGCGGGGCGGGGCGGGGCGGGGCGCGGCGGCGGGCCCCAGAACACCTGCACTCCCACTCACCCTGCCGCCCTCCCTGCAGCGCGCCCCTGTGGCACGGAGAGAGAGAGGGGGGTCGGCTCCCTTCCCTTCCAACCCCAAACAAGTCCCTCGCGACCCCCCCCCCCGTCTTGTACCTGAGGACAGGCTACACCAGTCCACTGCACCTGTTCACACACGGTGTGTCGCCGCGCCGCACCGCACAGTGCCTCTCTCTGTTCTCGCCGTGCAGCAGCAGCAGCCCACTTATTCAGAAGAGCGCTTGCTTTCCTCGCCCTGTCTCTCTCGCACTCGTGGGCGTCGGCCGTATAGGTGTTAGAGAGACACACTGTAAAAAAAGAATCACGGTCACCCATACGGAAATATACCGTTAATTTAGATTACGGTGTCTCCGTACATTCGGTTCCGTACCCTCTTTCCATAAGAGCCCATGTAAAAAAAATGTGGGTACGGTGCCAAGGTACGGAAAAGTTCCCGCTAATTTTATGTCCGGCGGTTTCCGTTTTGGGTACGGACTGATAACGGCGTTCCGTACCCCTTTCCCTATGCTAGCCCATGTAAAACTGGTAGGTACGGTGGCCAGGTACGGTAAATTTCCGTTATCCCTTTCCGAAAAATGGGGTACGGAACGCCGTGACAAGCTCCGTATCCAAGACTGATTTTTTACAGTGCAGAGCGAGGAGAGCGCTTTTCGGAGTTCTGCTCGCACGCACCCGCCGCGCCGCCCTAGGCACTGCAAGCGCGCACCTGACGTGTCCTTGTCTCGTCACACTGCAGTTTATTGTTTGCCTTCGCCGAGTCGACTCGACTCGACTGCTCTACTCCTTCCGACAAGCAGTAGTTTGTTTTCGAAGAGGGTTGCAGTGTACTGCCGGGCCGGGCTCGGCTGGGCGGGCGTGAACAGCGCAGTGTCCGGTACAGGCGGTGCATGGGCGTGTACGTGTGGTGTACGTCCCGCAGCGCAGCGGCAGCGGTCGGTCCTGGCGGGGCGGGGCGGGGCGAGGCGACTGCAGGCGAGCCGCGAGTGCTCTGAAATCAGTTCGTCGATCCACTCACACTCACTCACTCACCGAGCGGGTAACAACTTTGAATTTTTGTGAATCTTTGTTAATTTTCATAGAAATTTTCTGAATTTTCACTTGATTTGTTACTATTTTTTTGTGAATTTTCACTTGAATTTTTCCCAAATTTCCTTTAATTTTCACTTGAATATTTCCAAATTTTCGTGAAGTTTCGTGAATTTTTCTACAGTTTTCTGAATTACGAGGTGTACAAATATTTCAGAGTTGTTTCCCCCTCGCAGTCACTCACTCAGTCACTCACTCACTCACTCACTCACTCACTCACTCACTCACTCGCTCGCTCACTCACTCACTCACTCACTCACTCACTCACTCATTCACTCGAGAGCGGCTGGCGGCCAGCACAGGTGTAAAGTGTCCCAGGCTAAGGTCGACGGCTCTGCACTGCGCCGCCCTATCGACCCTCTCAATCATCGTGCGTAGTACAGTATCTTGTCACTTGTAGATATATCTATATACACACGCTCATCCGGCCCTTTCAAAAGGAGAGATGAATCAGGCGCGTAATCAAATTCAGTGTGACGGATTATTGCGGATGAAAAGAAAAAGAAAAGAAAGAAGGGTTTGTGGCGACGGCCAAAGTCCTTGCTCGGTGCCGAAGGTGATGGAGTTGGGCGGGCGCTCGCTGGCGCTGGGATGGGGACAGGCCCGGCCCGCGGCCTGGCCGCCGAGATGGACTCTGGCCGCGAGCAATCTGTCACGCTCGGCCCCGCAGCGCCACGCCCCGCCACGCCACACCCCGGGCGAGCCTTACGGCTGCAGTCACCGTCTTTGAACCGGGCGACGATGGGGGATATTTTTCAATGGCCTGGCCCGGCCCGGACTGAGCTGAAAGGCCCGCTCTGCTCGGTGGGGCACCGCGGGGCCGGGGCGGAATCAGGAGAAGGACGAGGAGGAGACCGGTCCGCCCGATCGCCATTTTCGGCGGCGGCGTGTCGGCAGTAAAGCAATTCGACGAGATGGAGCAGCAGGGCTGGAGGGGGAGGGGATGAAAGCGGGCGGAGGAGGGAGGGGAGGAGAGGGGGCGGGTGAAAAAGCTGCGCGCTCGAGAACAAGGGCGGAGGTGAAAAGGAAGCAGGGAGCGCCCCAATGGGGTGGCAGCGCAGGGCGCGGGGCTGCGCAGGGGCGGCACAAGTGACCAGGCGAGCCGGGCGGGGCGTCCTCCGTGAGCAGGAGGAGGAAGATGAGGAGGAGGAGGAGGAGGAGGTGGAGGAACCCTTTTGCGGATCAAGGCCGGCGATGTCTCGCCTTTCGGCAGCGGACGTGTGGGAGTGAAGCTGAGTGAGCCGAGCTCGGCGGAGCGGAGCGCGGGGAGGGACGTTTTTACGCCCCAGGGGCCCAGGAGCCCCCCCGGGGGGCTCCGTCTCAGAGGGGCTCGGCTCGGCTCAGTTCGGCTCGGCTTGGCTCGGCTCGGCTCGGCACCAGAGCAGCAGCAGCAGCAGCCTTCCTCCAGTATTTAACGAGTTGTGTTAACGTTGAGTCAACTCTGCACGGGAGGCGGCGTTGTGTTCCCCGCGCACACAGCAGGCAGCAGAGCTGCGCAGCGCCGGGGATTTAGGCCCCGCGCCCCGCGCTAGCTCTCGCGAGAGTTATGCAAAGCCAGTAGTGGAGTATGTAGTTCTGCTGCTGGCCTTGCACGCCCCGTCCCGGAACGCTCCCCATACGCTATCTCTCTCTCTTGCCCTCCCCTGCTCTCTCGCGTACTCTTCCTCCTCATTACACTTCACACACATTCCCTCTCTCCCTCGTGCCTGGTGATGACGCCGCAGGGATGCTTTCCGTCCCGGGGCGCGGCAGGGCGGGGCGCCCCTGCGGTGTTGTGTCGAGTGGTGCGGTGCGGGGTGGCGCGGGGCGGGGCGGGGCGGGGCGGGGCGGGGCGGGGCGGGGCGGCCGGGAGTCCGGGGTGGCAGCTCTGATAAGCCCTCGCCACCACCACCACCCCCCCTCCCCTTCTCAACCCTTTCCTCCGCAGCGCCGCGCCAAGCGGAGGCGAAGGCGTTCGATGCCTTACAAATCACGGCGACTTGCTCGGCCCACCCGACAACCCCTCTGCTCTGCGAAGAAGCCCCTGCCGCCTTCCCCACCCCTTTCCCTTTCATTCCTGTCTTTTTCTTCTTCTTCATCTTCTTTTCATTTCTCCCCCGTAGCTTCTCCCACCTTCCCTTTTCCTTTCCTGCGCCGTTTTTGTCGGTTCCCACACTCTTCCTCCCCCGGCCCTGGCCTGGGGCTGCTCCTCCTTTATCTCGGGGCCTGGCCAGCCCCGGCCCGGGTGCGCCCTCCCGCATTATTCCGAAGAGAGCGTTCTCCTCGCTCTGTCTCTCTCGCACCAGTACGGCGAAGCCCATGAGTGGGAGAGAGACACGACGAGGAAAGCGCGCTCTTCGGAATTAGTCGGCCGGGTGCCACCGCAGCAGAGACCGGACCGGCCCGGACCGCTGCGATCCAGCACGATGCGCAATTTTGAGGGCAGCAGGGAGCAGCAGCTATTGGGCCGCGCTGTGCGGGGCGGGGCGGGGCGGGGCATCGGCCAAAGGCCAAGCGTAGAGCACTCTCGGGCTCGCTCCGGCTCCGGGAGTGTCCGGGAGCAGGGAGGAGGACTTAGCCGCCCTACCCCGACTCGACCCCAAACCAGAGGCTGCTATAGTCCTGGCCCTGGCTAGGCCATCCCCATTCCGTGCCAGCGAGTTCGGCCCGGCCGGGCGCAGCGGCCGCAGCTGACCGCAACCCACCCCGCCCCGCCCCGCCGCTGCTGCCAGCTTTTGCCTTAAAACTTGCGTGATATTCAGTACGTACAGTGGCGGCACAGGAGCCGAGCGAGCCCATGGCGAGGGGAAAACAACTTTGAATTTAAGGGTTCAAATTTTGCAAATATTTATGATTTTTTTTTTTAATCTTTGGTTGAATTTTTCCTAGAATTCTGTGAATTTCGAATTTTATTGAGTTCTTGTGAATGTTCCTGATTTTCTTCTGAATCTTTTTTAATTTTCTGATTTTTCCAGATTTTTTTTATTTTTCTGATTTTTTTAAAAATAAATTACGAAGTGCACAAAAATTTCAAAAGTTTTTTCCACCTCGGCCCACTGCCAGTACGGGGAGGTGAAGGGGCTGGGTCTGCGAGGCTTGTGGGGGTAGTTTCTGCCGGCTGAGGGAGAAAAAGAAAAGAAGGGAGCCTCGTGTCGCAGTGGCCGTCAGTGCTACTTTGGAGGGGGTGGGGGTGGGGGGGATCGCGGGCGGAGCGGGAATGGGGGGCGGGGTGGGGAGGGGGGCACCAATGGAGGCAGCGCGGGGGCTCGCGCGCGGGCGCTCGTGCCTCGCATGGCTGATACGAGAGCGGCTGCGGCGGGGGTGGAGGGGGTATGGTTGTCGATTCCAACTCCTTACACCCACCCCTTCAGACTACTACTATCCCTCCCTCACATGCTCACCGCGAAGTTGAGCGACGGGCCGGGGCCCAGGGCCGGGGCCGCCGAGCGGGCGCGTGGCGAGAAGTCGTGTGCTCTGCTCGGCTCAGCGCGGCTCCCGCATGCAGGAGCAGGGGCTGCTTAACTCCTCGACGGCAGAGCTGAGCTGGGCTGGAGGGGGAGGGCGGCGAGGTCACTTCGAAAAATCATTGTACGCCTCCCTCCCACCGAAACATCAAAGAACATAAAAAAAATAATCAAAATAAAATCAAGAAGAACAATACAGGAAAATCCAAAAAATTGACCCAAAAAATTACAAAAATCTGACAAAAAGAATTAACAAGTCAGAAACGGGGAAAAGAGCAAAGTTGATCAATAAGTGACTGACATTTTCTTATAAAAGCCAAAAAAAAAAAGTCATGGTACACATTTTGTATGAGTGATACCCTACCTCCCTGGGCTGGGCTGTCTGCACCGTGGCGCTGTGCGGAGCTGAGCTGAGCTGCGGAGAAGGAGGAATGACCGCTCGCCCGTCCCCGTCCCGTCCATGTCCGTCAGGCAACTCAACTCCGGGGGAGAAAAGGGGAGAAGCTCCCCTCGCCTCGCCTCGGCTGTCGTCTGCTCGGCGCGGCGGGGCGGGGCGGGGCGGGCACGGCTTTCAGTTTGTCTGTGTCGTTCCTATTCAAACTCATCCCACCCCACCCCGCCCCGCCCGGTCCGCCCCCGCGAGTCTCCCATATCCTCCTCCTCGCTCTCCTCGGGGGGGTGCAGGAGGGTGCGCCGCGGCGCCGCGTTGTTCCGCCCTGCGCTGCTGCTGCTGTGCAACTCCCCCCCCCCCCCAAAGTTGCGGCAGCTTTTCATTCATGGCAGCAGCGCAACCGTTGCATATTCCTGGCATGCGCGCACGGCTGCCACGCCCCGCCACGCCCCGCGCCCTCATCTCCACGTCACCAGGTACCGCGGCGCCTGCCTGGCCTGCGCCAGCTTTGCCTCGTACCCGCTTGACGGGCGGACGTCTTTCGGCGAGGTATCTGTCAGCTACATTCATTTTAGCGAGTTTCTGCGTTTGAATCTCTCTGGACGCGCGCGCAGCTGCGACGAAGCAGACGAAGCCGTCCTTTTGCCAGCCCTGCGGGTGTGTCCGGCCCGACCCGGCCCCGGCGACACTAAATGAAAGCGGCCGGCCAGTGGCAGCAGCCCAGCGCAGCCCAGCGCGCAGGCCGCTCCGCTGCTAAAGAAAACTTTTGCAAAACCTCGTTTGTCTATAATATTCTTATTTCCCTCGCTCTGTGGAAGCAGCAGCAGCAGCAGCAGCTGGCGTGAATGGGAAGGCAGGCGCGTTATTCATGGCGTATTTGGTCGGCCGGGGCTGGCGTAATCCTCTTGGTCCTCTTGGTCGTTAGCCCGGGGCCATGGAGCCATGGGCCGCGGCCCCGCTCTGCCCCAAGGGACCGTCCGCTGGAGCACGTAAGACGGGGAAACAACTCTGAATTTTGGTGTACAAATTTTGTGGTTTTGTGTGAAATTTCGCTTGAGGTTCCTTTTTTTTGTAGAATTCTGTATATGTTATCGAAGTTTTGTAAATTTTACTGATTTTTTCTGAATTTTTCAGAAATTTTTTTGCTTTTTTTTCTGTTTTTTTCCAGAATTTTTCTGTAGTTTTCGGAATTTCTCTGAATTTTTCTTAATTACGAGGAGTTCAAAAACTTCAGAGTTGTTTCCCCCTCGAGCACGTACCACCATCGATGGCGGGGTCCACACGAAGAAAACGCACCCCCGCCCCGCACTGCTAGCCGCGCGGAACGCCGCCGTGGGCGAGGATTTACGGACGGGCCCGATCCCCGCTCCGCGCCCGCTTCCCGCTTCGCCATTCCATCTTTCCGTTTTTGTTTGTTATTAGTCGCCATGGGTCGGACTGGACCGCGCGGTGTCTGGAAAGCGCCTTATGCGGCGTGGGCCTGCTGGGGCCTGGGGGCTGCTGGACCCACGAGTGTTCCTAATGCCATGAGCCGGGCGGGGCGCGGCGGGGCGCGGCGGGTGGAACTTAGCCCCCGTTCCCCGCCTTAGCTGGCGGCAGGCGGCAGCATCCCCCGCCGCCCCACCCCACCTCTCTTTGACTTAGTGGCGCATGGCGCCAACCCGCCGGCGCCACGGCCCCGGGCTCGCCCCGCCCCGCACGGTGGTTTGGTGGTCGCTCCATCTCCATCCTTCTCGCACTCATGGGGCGAGACCATGAGGAGCAAGAGAGACGTTACACTAATCGCTGTTCGGAATCAGCCTGCTGCCCCGCCACCCTCCCAGCAGCGGGGCAGGGGGACCACTTTAGGGGATCTGTCAAAACAGGGATGTCCGTCACTGCAGTCACGTGTGGTAAAATATCAGGAAAGTGCAGACAAGTTTAAAACAATTCAGGAAAATTCAGGAAAATTCGCGAAAATTCACAAAAATTATTCAAAAGATTTTCTGAATTTTCCTGAATGTTTCTGATTTTTTTCTGAATTACAAGGTCGACAAAAATGTCGGAGTTGTTTCCCCCTCGGACTGTAGGGTGATTCCCGCACGGTTGTTTCGTCATTCTGTCCTTGTATCGCACTCATTGGGCTCGGCTCTTGGGAGCAACAGAGAACACATTAGAACGCTTTTCGGAATCACCCCGTCAAGTGTCACATGAGAGGTGAGAGGGCAATAAGAAAGCCGTTTTGCTCTGCGATCTGGCCCAAGACAAGATGCCTTCCGGACACCTACCGGGAACCTCTTGAAGGGTCGCCCAGGGGGTTCCCGGGGGATGGGATACCCGGGGAATACCGGGGATATCCGGGGGATAACCGAGGAATACCGGGGATAACCGGGGAATACCCGAGGGATATCCGCGGGGAGACCCGAGGGATATCCGCGGGGAGACCCGGGGATCATGCGGGATTTGCCTGGGTATTATCCGGGGGACATCCCCGGCCCTGGTTCTCACCCTCACCCGGGTATCCCCCGGGTACCCCCTGGGTGACCCCTCAAGAGGTTCCCGGTAGGTGCCCGGGGGGGCTGGTCTAGTCTGACAGCTGCGCTGCCGCGGGGTGTGTGTAGTGGAATAGACGGATTAGTCCCGTGTTTGCGTACAACAGTGTGGCTGCGGCTGCGCTGCCTAATGATCATCGGAATGCTAAACGCGCGCCAGCCCAGCACGCCGCGTGCTGCAGCGGGGCGGGGCGGGGCGGAGCAGCGCCCTAGCTAGCTGCTCCTCCGCTACTGCAGACCTATGCTGCTGAATTAAACAAACCCGAGCCATGGCTTGCACAGCTACATTACTCTCCTCGCGCCGAAGCGCGTCGCGTCACGTCAACCAGCAGCACATCTGCTACGCCTCCCTGTCCTGTGTGTGAGGCAGAGTGAGCGAGAGAGAAAGGGAGGGAGTCAGAAGGAGAGAAAGAGAGAGAGATACAGAGATAGCACTATCATAGCTGCTGGCTGGAGCTAGAGGTGGGCGTTGTGCGTTTCCCCTAGCCTCTCTCTCTCTCTCTCTCTCTCTCTCTCTCTCTCTCTCTCTCTCTCTCTCTCTCTCTCTCTCTCTCTCTCTCTGATCTCTCCTTGTCTACCTCTACCACCACCGCCACCGCCGCTCGGCACCTCTTTGTCCCCTGGGCGTGGAGCAGGGCGGAGCAGGGCGGGGCGGACGAAGTGAGGTGGTGTTCTTTGTCGTGAGTCGCACAGGGGCCTGGGCGGGGGAGACGGTACGCCATAAGCCTTATGCCGCCATGATCCTGCCGCCCCGCCCCGCCCCGCCCCGCCCCGCCCGCTGCAGACAGCACAGCACAGGCGGCGTGGCGCAGTGCGGCGTTGTGCACTGACAGGTGCGTGCTGCGTGCGTGACTCAGTCCCTGGAGACGAGCTCACCTCAACTCTTCAACGTCGAGGCGCCCGCCCGTCCGTCGACCCACCGGGGTGGGGCGGGGGCGGGGGCGGGAGCGGGCGGGAGCGGGCGGGAGCGACGACTCCTGACTCTGACTCCCCCAGCCCAGCCCCAGGTCCTCACAGTCACAGTGCTGCGCCTGCCTCCGCATGCGCCGCCGCCGCTCCTGTTTGCATTATTGCAGCATTTCCCACCGAACCAACCCTATCGAGGGGGAAACAACTCTGAATTTTGGTGTAGAAATTTTTTGAAGTTTTGTCAATTTTCGGGAATTTTTGTAAGTTTGATTTTTTTTTCAGAATTTTTACTTGAATTTTACCGAGATGTTTTTGTGAATTTTTGTTGATTTTTTCAGAATTTTTACTTGAATTTTACCTAAATGTTTTTTCTTGAATTTTTCTGAAATTTCCTGAATTTTTCTGAATCACCGAGGTGTACAGAAACTTCAGAGTTGTTTCCCCCTCGAGCCCTATACTCTCCGTGAGTCCAGGCCGTTGACTTCTACGATCGGCCAGGACGGAGGAGGGCGTTGCAGAGGTCCCGGCTCTGGCCGTGCCCGCGCCCCTCCCCTATCCCACCCGACCCCCGTTGCCCTACACCAGTTCAGTCTCAACCCCTTGCAGGCGCCCCCGCCCCTGCTGCACTTCTCTATTGATCGCGCGTGACCAGTTCAGCGGGATAGGTCTACGGTCTACCAACAAGAGGCTCTGCCTTGCCTTAGCTCAGCCCTGCCGCCCTGCCCTCCAGTCCCCTCCCCTCCCTCTCGTTTCGTCCCCTCCCCTCCCCTCCCCTCCCCTTTCCTCCCCTCCCCATTACCCTGCTCCCCTTTCTTGATGTTGGTGATGTTGGTGTTTGTCTACTTAAGGTTGCCCTCGTAAAGCATTGATCTTATACAATGCGAGGCGCCTTTTTCGTTAAAAATTAGTCCTAATAAAAAAATTTTTTGCGATGTTTCAGATCGTATTGAAGGACGATGGAGAAGGTGAGGTGCAGCTGAAGCCGCACAGGACGCTCAACTGCGAGAAGAGGAAGAACTACAAGTTTGATATTGCGGCAGTCAGCTGCTCTGGAGAAGTTTCTGAGAAGTAAGAGTCAAGTTTTCTCGAGCTCGCTTCTATCGTACAAACCGAGTGTTTTCACGTTGCTCTTTGTCTTTCAGCGTAACCGTGCACATCACCGTGATAGACATTAATGAATATGCACCAGTATTCCTGCAGCCGTCGTATGTTTATCAAGTAGATGAGGGCCGTCTCTACTCAGAAATCGTTCGTGTTGAGGCAACCGACCGTGACTGCACTCCTAAATTTGGAGACATTTGTAAATATGAAATCCTCACCACAGAACAGCCTTTCACCATCGACAGTGAAGGTAACTTGTTCTCATTGATACCCAGCATTTTAAGCAGATGAAATCAAGTTTGCCTTTGTTCAAATGCATAATTTTCTTTGCCAATTATTTTATCAGGTGTCATTCGTAACACTGAACCTCTGGACTTTGAGAAGAGCCACAATCACATTCTGTCAGTGGTGGCTTATGACTGCGGGATGAAACAGTCTGTCCCAGTCATGGTTACAATTAAAGTGAACAGAGTTTGCCGCTTGGGCTGGAAGGGTATGCATCAAAGTATTAAGCTCTCTCTTGAGGAGCAAAATTAATTTCAAGAAAGTTTTTATTGTAATATTAATTGTATATTACTCCTTATCGTAGGTATCCCTGAGCGCATTGACTATGCACCCAGTTCTGGTAGGGTTGATCTCTTCCCTTCTGCTGAGCTCCAGCTGTGTGATGTGCCTTGCCAAGTGCGTCAGGTCGATGCCCGTGTTGCTTTAACTACAGCCCACATTGGCAAGGGCTGTGACCGTGACACCTATTCTGTTGCAAGCCAGCGCAAGTTGTGCGGTATGTTCAAAATTTGACCAGCTCTGAGCCACGAGTATAACTGTATCATTTTCTTCAAGTGCTAATGCTTGTCTCGTTGCAGGTGCCAGTCAAGACAGCATCGACCTTCTCCCCAGTCCAGCATCCGGCGCTGACTGGGCTAAGGGACTACAAACAGATGAGGGTCGAGAGGGAGACCAAATGTATGAGTTTGATGGTGTGACCTCTGCTGTGGCTGTTCCATCCAGTGTCTTGGACCATAATTTGGCTTCAACTTTCACAATGTCCACTTGGATGAAGCACAAGCCTCAGCCTGGTGCTGATAAGCACTTGAAAGAGCATATTATATGCTCTGCTGATGACCACAGTAAGTTCAAATATTTATCTTATATCATTTTGATTTTAAGCTTATCTTCTTGTTCCTGAATTCAACTTTGTTGTTTCCTTACAGAAATGAATCGCCACCATTATGCCCTGTTTGTAAGAAACTGCAGACTCATCCTCCTCCTTAGGAGAGACTATTCTGATGGGGATCAAAATAACTTCAGGCCAGCCGAATGGCGCTGGAAGCTCCCTCAGGTCTGCGATGATGTCTGGCATCACTATGCAGTTGAGGTCAAATTCCCTGATGTTCAACTGTATGTTGATGGTCAACTTTTCAAAACTGAAAGGAAAAATCCTGAAATCATTGATGACTGGCCTCTGCATCCTACAAAGGGTATTAATACCACAGTCACTGTTGGTGCATGCTGGCAAGGTAAGTTTTATATAATATGTATGTGATCGCACAGAAACTTCTTTTGGAAATAATTGAGGGATTTTCTCATATCCTACTTGGTTTCAGGTTCTGAGAATAAAATGAAGCACTATTTCCGAGGCTACTTGGCTGGACTCTCAGTTCTCTTGCACCGAACTGAGCGAGCAGAAGTTTTGACATGTCTGCACAAATGCAAAGAAAGTCTGGAGGTACCTGCCATGGAGCTTTTAGAGCCTGGAATGGAACTTTTGACAAACAGTGGTGAGACTTTTAAGAGCCATTTTCAAATTGTTTCAAATTAAATGAGGTATTTTCCGAATTAGAAGAACAGGAGGAATATCGTCTGCTCAGGGACCATCACAAAGCCTCGACCAATCAGAGAGGGCTTCTCTCGCGGCCCGGTCTAGAGAGCCCTCCTCTGATTGGTCGAGGCCTTGTGATGGTCTGGGAGCAGACGATATTCCTCCTGTTCTTCTAATTCGGAAAATACCTCATTGAAGCTGTTTTTAAAACTTTTTTTTTTTTCATTCAAATCTTATTTTAGATCTTACTGAGCTGTCCATCAAGGGAGATAACAAAACAAATCTGGAAGTTCTTATGCGAAGAGTTGGTTACACAAACTCTCGTGAGTTCCCTACTCCGGGTCGACGCAATCTGCATATTTCCACAACCATTACGTAGGTTTTTCTCAATGTGGCATTATCTTTTTTATTTTGAAAAATTCGAATTATTAATGTTGTTTTTACATTTTTAATGTAGATGTGACCATGGAAAGGTCCTTAAGGTCCCAAGTTTGGAAAGCTATGTAATGGTCCTCCAACCCCAAGAACCTACAATTTCTATTAATGGTACATCTAATCTGGCTCGTGACTATGAGGACTTCCGACAAGGTGTTCGTGTGTTCACTGATGTTCATGTCACTGTTGGTTCTGTTACTGGCAACAAACACAACCATGGTATGCACTATAACTATTGGTTCCTTTTTATTGTTAGTTTATCACTTACAGTTACAATTGTCTATAGTTATTATTTTCTCCTTTGTAGATATTAGTAGTGCAGAGAAGAAGTTGGATTCCTGCTCTGTTTCTGTTTACCCATCTTTAAACCCTGACCATGAAACACTGTCTTTGCCTGAAAATATGCTTTCTCAGTTTGGAGTTGTTGCTAAGGTTAACAAAGATGGTGTTGTTGTGTCTGGTGCTGACCTCATCTACAACTATGAACAGGTAAAAGTTAATCATTTGAAGCCCAGAATACAATTTCAATTGTTTGGACAGTGTTCACGAATGTTTTTTTTTTTTTTCATCTATTGTTATACAGATCCTCCGGCAAATCCAATATACCAATCGCAAACCAGCTTACTACCTGAACCGTGTTTTTAAACTCATCTGCTCAGAGCTCAATGGCAGATTTTTAAGCAATGAATATGTACAAACAGTAAGTATGAAATATTCATCCATGTTAAATTCAAAGCAAAAATTCCTCCTTCATTTACATATAAGGAAAACCTTAAATCTCTGTACCGTATTATTTCCAGTTGACTGTAATTCACCCACGGATGACTGGCAGCAAGAGCACAGAGCAGCCCCATCTTGCTGACAAGCACAATCATGAGCACCTTGAAGCACACGAGAAGAAGGCCACCCATGATCATGCGCCTCAGCCAGCTCATGCTCATGTTGACCGACACCATGTTGAGATGCACCCTGCACAGGTGCTCTCGGAAGATCATTCTCTGATGGATGGTGTCCAAGCAGTCACTGGTGCAAGTAAGTGCAAAAGATTTGGTCAACAATAATTAATTTTTGTCTTTGTTTCCTAAATAAATATTCACACGTCATGGTTTTGTTTTCCTTTCAGGCCACGCTGTTACCATCATCATTGTGGTATGTGTCGGATTCCTTCTCTTCATGATTATTTTAGGGGTGATTCGCATTCGTGCCGCTCATCACCGTGCCAATCAGGAAGAGATCGCTGACACAGAAATGGCATGGGATGACTCTGCTCTTACGATTACTGTCAATCCTATGGAAGTGAGTAGTGCATTTAAGTTTTCTGCTGTTTTTCAGTCTCACCACATGAAAAAAAATATTATTATTTAACTTTATTTTTCATTCCCAAAATCCAGCAGCTGAATGGTTCCTCACCCTCGAATGGCCAGGGGCCAGCCTCTGCAGGTGGAAGAGGGCGAGGTGAACATTGTGATGATGATGACTCATCTGATGATGGGTCTAGTTACCGAGATGATGATTTAGACTCTACAGATGAAGAAGAGGAAGAAGTTGAGTCAGGAAAGCACAAGGACTTGGAGTGGGACAACTCAACTCTCTCCATTTAGGTACTCAGTGAAAGGTCCTGTAGGGCTAGAATTTGAATTTTACATCAGAAGGCAAAGTGCCATGTCTGTTAATTGAAATACTGGGTTGCAAGAACCGATACTTGTTTACACTATCTGTTCTCCTTCTGTTGAGATGCTCTTGATGAGTCAAATGTCATTTTCTGTGTTGAGGAAGATTGTGATAGCTGTGTGTAGGCTGTGGACCTCTGCTGGCACAAATGACTTCAGAGGTAATTTGAGGCAGCAGAACTTACTTATGGATATAACACTCCTTTAAATAATTTTACACAGCTATCACAATCTTATTGTATTTCAGTCTTTAGGTATTAATATAAATATTTTTCTTTCAATTCTTTTCAATTTTTTTTTAATGAATTTGTGTGTGTGAGTAATGTAAGGGCATTGTGTTTGATAAAATCCCACATGAAACTGGTCTTTGCTACTTGCTGTCAAATAAACCTACTTTATTTCACAGTCTAATATAGATTTTAAACCACAAACTTCTATGATCTAATTTTTCTTTTAACTTTTGATATTATGATATTAGAATCATATTTTTCTTTTCATCCTGGCATTGGAGAAGTAGTGTATGCAATGATCATCATGCATGCACCTAGAGAGCAACAGAGCTTTTTATTTACATTCACCCTTTCTTGCTTAAATCTTTTTAATTTAAATATTGATGTAACTTCAGCTTTGCCTAGTTCTAAATTTTGCATTCTTTATTCATGGTAGCTGCATAATCTTTTATTTTTTTATGAATCGAATCAAGATATATTTTGTAATGCTGAAGAGACCCATATGGATGGGTCCTGTTGAGTCCTTGATTCCGCCCTAGAAAGTATTAAATGGTTTTTGTTGAACAAAGATATTTTAAGTGCCATAGGAAGGATATTTTTCTTTCACCAATCTCCCAGTGTTCATCATTAGGATTAAGTTAGCTTTTTGTGAGGAAAGTTGTACAAAGTAAGCGTAAGCAACTCTTCTTTGGCAACTGATATTTTGCATTTACAATAAAATTAATGATAATTTATATTGTGCACACAAACTGTCAGTGAAAGAAATGTCTTGAAATGTTATGGTTTGCTTTTGTCTGCACAAGTACCTACTAGCTAAGCTGTGGTATGGTTGTACATGGTAATAGCATTGGGTGTATAATTTAATTCATGATGTGATTTTCTCAGAGTGCATATTTCCTTGGTTAAGTTTAGGCTATTTTGCAGTTTTTCCTCTGTTTTTGTTCTTTGTATGCAAATTTTTTCACCTTCCAATGTAAAGAGTTCTAGGCAAGGAAGCACATAACAAATGTTTGCATGCTTATCCAGATGCCTATTTTCATATATCTATATGATACATTTGTTCCTAACTCTGGCACAATCTTGCCACAATAGACTACCATCTATTATTTCACCTCTAACAGTATTGGTTTTCATGGGTGGGAATAGGTAGCTTACTTTTGAGCGGGTGATTTTCTCTCTTCTTTTGTGTTTTCTTGATGTATGCATATCATTCGTCTAATGTCTCTCACTGTTGTAGGGCTTTTCCTTTGTTATTCTTTCAATCAGGATGTAAAATAGTTTTTTATGACAATATTGACCTATATTCACAAATGAGGTGGTTGGTACCACACTCAGTTATCCGATCCAATGCACCTGTCACCATACTCCCATTGCTGTAATGTGAGAATTTGTGAGTGGAAGAAATTAGGTAAGTGTGCGAAAGATGAATGCATGTGTATGATTGAATGGATTTAATTTTTGTGAGGGGTGAAGTGATAAAGACCGTTGGTAATTTTTTCTTGGGAGCGTCTTCATTTTATTTCTATTTTTAAATAAAAAACAAGTGTAAAGTGTGTTTGTACACATATACGCGCAATATGAGGAGTACCTGTCATTCTTCTCCTCTTGCAGCATTTTCTCAGCTGTCCATTGACTGAATGGCTTTGTCAAATCACAGATATCCACTGTCCTTCTCTTTCACCTCAAATGGTGGAGCTACAAATGTAAATGAGAATAAGGGAGGAAAATCATTTTTAAAAAAATAGGTGGCGGAAACATTGGTTACCATGGTGTGCTATGAAGGCCACCTTGAGTTGCTTTCTTCACCCCACTTTGAACATTCCATCTTCTACCCTTGATTGACATAATATTGCATATTTTTTTAATAACCTTATCTGTTTTGGGGCTTTTCTTTTTGTATAATAACAATTAATTATAAGGTGGTGTTTTGACGTAGGGTAGTGTAGACGTGCTTCTTCACACTGACTCTGCACTTTGGTAGTGATTTAGCTCCTCTGTCCTTTGTTTTGTTGTCTTCCTATTGGTTTGTTGTTTACTTACCTCTTTATTTAGTAAAGAGCACTTTTGTGCCCTTTTGAAATGTACTTAACTTTTATACTTTTTACTGAATCTCTGTTCTGTTGAATCTTTATGCATGTGTTTAAATTTGTGAGATTTTGGAACCACAGCTTTTTATGGAATATTTAAAATCAGTGATTGTGAAATAGAAGCCTGGGTTCTGCCAAGGAAAGTGTAAGGTGTACAAAATGAATTACATTTGGTAAAGGATTGGTTTGGAATGACATCAAACATAACATGTACTTTTCCAGTACGGCACCTGGTTAGATGAAAGCTACCTTGGGTATTATCTTTTGCTTTCTGATGGACATTCATATTGTTGACTTTGACTTACTCCCCAGATAAATGCTTACTGTCAAAGATTTCGTTCATTACTTTACATAGCGTGTATTAATTAACTGTACTAAAGTACTAAATTAAGGTTTGGTTCCCTTCGTCGGGTAATTATTGTTGATGTGATGTTATAACTTTATATACTGCAGAAATTTATTGATTTTGTTTACCCTGTACAAAGCTTATTGATTCCCTACAATTTAGGTAACATGCTGATTCAGGCTTTACTCTGTGGGCCTCACTCACCTCACAGCATGTTAGTAATCTACCTTTGATACGATTTTACTTGACACTTTGTCATGATGTTGCGTCCATCCTTTCACCTGTAGACATTGAACATTCACTAGAGGACAGTTAGGTAAGCAGCGCCGCTACCATTACTGCCAAGTGTCTGAAACTATGTTAAATCTATCGATAAGTTTTCCTGGCCCCTGTCTTCACTGTGGTGGAGATTTAAGAGAATACATGAAATTGTTTGCTTCTAGGTATGCCGTTTAGAGATGAATTACAGATTATCATCCTTATGCAGTAACCAATAACTATTGTAATTGGTAATGAAATGGTCCAACTGTCATGGTAACTGTTAGAGGTAATGTGATCATGAAGAAAGACAGCGAATTTGATTTCTATTTCATCCATATAGTTGTAAGTCTTCTTATGAAACAAATGGACTGCTGAAAACAAAATTAAATATTGCTTTGATTAGGTATAGTAGGTGTATGTGTGATTGGCCTTCTTTTACTGTATTACCTGTTAATTTGGTTCTGCCAGCTTCAGTGAGTAATCTGTTTCAACAACTCTTTTTTTTTTTTTTTTTTTTTTTTTTTCCCCCATCTTTTTTTCTTAAAGGAAAGAATTCTAAATTTATCTGGCTGTAATTGTAGTGGCGCAATATGGTGTAACTGCACTGATAAGCTACGTAAATGTCCATGCCCTTTGTCCATGCATCTCTTGATGTGCAATGCAGTAGCACACATGCAGTATTTGTACTATGTATTGTAAAGCAAGTATTCTAAGTAAGAGTCAATGTGGTAATTGAATTTTATGTCTTGGATACTCAAAACAACAATAATAATGATAGTGATGTATCACCTTATGTTGTTTAATAAAAAAATCCTACACCTTCAAAGCTGTGATTCTCCATATTTGATACCTCAGCCCTTCCAGACACCCAAGGCACCCAAGACACCCACATATCTGGACGCAGCTTTAATTATTTTGACAGTGAAAAATAAAAAAGACAAAAAAATACCTTTCCTTTGAGATCGGGCTTCACCAGAGTATGACATTAAATCTCAGAATAGATGAAAATCCAAAATGAAAAAAAAATAAAGGAGGCTAATCTGCCTTGACATAGGCCTTGACCTGTCTACCTCGACTTGAAACCGTTTAAAGTTCGCGGGCAGTCTCCGGTTGGCCCTGGTCAGCTTCCACTGGATACCTCGATCAAAATAAACAAAGAGATCCATATGGTGGTGGTTGTGTTTATGAGTCACTCTACTATCTTGACATTGAGTCATTTTTCGTTCGTTAGTGTTTTAATTTGATTTGACAGGCTGTTTCCAATCCTCTTTAGGAACGTTGAAAGTGAATTACTTTATCCTGCTTTTATTTTGTACGGCTTAAAATGTTTTCAAGCGGCCCAAATTACACAAAACTGAAAACTCATTTGAGGTTAGCTATCAACAGACTAAAATTGTTGGAAAAGAAGAAAACTGAACTGGCTCAGAAAGCTCGAAAAGAAATTGCAGACTATCTTGCTGCAGGGAAAATTGAGAGAGCTAGAATCAGGGTTGAACATATCATACGAGAAGATTACATTGTTGAAGCTTTTGAAGTTGTGGAAATGTATTGTGATCTACTATTGGCTCGGTTTGGACTGTTACAGCAAATGAAGTAAGATTCTTTATTTTCTGAGTTCCTAAAAAATGTTTTCCAATTTTAATCATGGTTCTTTTTGTCCTTTTAATTAGAACCTTGGATGAAGGGCTTGCAGAAGCCATATCTAGTATTTTATGGGTTGCACCTCGGATTCAGTCAGATATTCAAGAGATGTCAGTTATTACTGATCAACTGGCTGCGAAATATGGGAGACAGTATGTAGATGTAAGTGTTTTCTATACTTTACTTCCAGCTCATTGTGTGTCTTACAATTTCTTTGCAGTATTTTGTATTTGTGCTCTTTTGCAGGCTTGCAGAGAAGATGCTGTGGGATCAATATCTGAGAAATTGAAACACAAAATGAGCGTTCAAGCCCCACCCAAGCTTCTCGTTGAAAAATATCTGATTGAAATTGCAAAGAATTATAACATTGAGTTCACCCCAGACCCACAGGTTTTTAAACTTGAAACTCAGTCTCCATCTCATCCATCTCTATAGAACTGTTTTGATGGATTATTTCTTGTCATGTCTTGTTAATTTTCCAGGTGATGCGAGAGGAGGAGCCACATGCCGGAGAGGATGTGCTCCTGCTGGATCTTGACCAGGATAAAAATAATCTTGGAGGAGGCGGAATTCCCCAACCTGCTGGATTTATCGGCTTTCCTCAGCCACCAATGATTCCATCAGATTTCCAACCTTTTAATTACCCGGTATTTATGGATTCCTTTCTCTCTGATGTTTGAAGCTCAAAATTTAGTTACATTCATTACTTTTCTTTTCCCACTGCAGGCTCCAAAACCATCTGCTGGATCCTCTGGTGGATTTGTTGTTCCTCCACCACTGCCTCAGCAAGGCCCAGCTGCCGATGCTAATGCAGCGCCTGCTGGTTCCTCTTCAGACCGCTCTGCTGTTCCATTTAATGTGAATCCGGCATCAATGTCTTACAATATTCCTCCAGGGGGTGACAGCAGCAGTAATGTCAACAATATGCAGGTGTGAATGGTTTGTCATACAATTTGCAATGCAGCACGATATGCTTTTATTAGCTAACGCATTTTCTTGTCTGAAGTAGTGAGTGTGAGCTTGCCTGGTTTATACGAGTTATCTTTTAGTGGCTAATGTTTACTTGAAGTAGAAGGCTGGTGAAGGTACAATTCTCTTCGGGCTTCACTGCAGTACTTGAACTGCTGCAGCACTAGCAGTACTTGTTAACATAAGAAAGCTAATAAAGTTTAGAGAGCAAGTTTGAATCTTAATTTAAGATGCGTATTTAACATTTTTAGTGTTTTGGAAAATAAGTAGATATCAGATTCTTGCTATTTTTTCTTTTTCTGCCAAGCGGCTGGGGAGTGCTGGAGAATTTTGACAATACGCATGTTTTCAGGATTCTCCACCCCCATCTTTCCATAGCCTGTTTCCTCCAGATGTCAACAGAAACAAGCAGGTATTACTTTTCAGTTTTGAACTGTTGTCTCTTTTCCACTCTGTTCAATTTACAGAAAATACAAACTGTATTGTTTTACAACTTTATCCAGCATGTTTGATTCTTGAGTTTTCTTACAATTTCATTAATTCTTAATTTCTTCAAATTGGTAATTTGGTAATGCTCTTTTATTGCTTTCAACTTTCTATAATTTGTGTTGAGTGCTTTTTAGATGCATTTGATTTCACATTTTCAAACTTAGAGTTTTGGTGAAATATTCTTCATCTCTCTTTGAATCTATTTTATCTACCACCAGTATCATTCCACATATTTTTTTTATTCCAGTATTGAAATTAATCTAATTTCTTTGACAGAGCTCAGACCATCCGAAGCCTGCTCCAAGATCTAAACTATCTCCTGGCGATGATGTCAAAGCTTCCCATAGCAGTGGAATGAATTTTCATCTTCCAGATCTTCCATCAGTCCCCTCAAGCAGTTTCCCCCCCGATGAGGTAGATGGAAGACCGGGTGCTGACGACATTGACTTTGATGACCTAACTAGACGATTTGAAGAATTAAAGAAGAAGAAATAGAAATTTTTTTGCCAGTTTGTAAGCCAATCGGGTTAATAGAAGCAAGTGGTGTCACCCTTACATTATGAATAAAACCAATTAAATAGTAAAATACTATCACTAAAGTTCTATTTTTAAAACTTGCTTGCAATGCTTTTTTAAGGAATTTAACTCCTTGCTCGTATCATTTATTTGGAGTTAAAATTGTTAAATGAATGTTGTAAATAATATGATTGGTATGCTTGGTTAGTCCTGTGTGCTTTCAATTACAACCATATTTCCACAGGGCAATATTTTTGTGATACCTTTAAGTCTATGTGTTGAATTAGTGATGTTGGAAATTTTGTCTATTAACAAAACTGTTTTATTACGCTCAAACTTGTGACTTTTATACTATAGTGCTTATGCTTGTAAGGCATTGTTTTTTTGTCACAGATTATTCTGTCCCCAAAATTCCTTATAGATTTATATGTTGTTCGTGAGTTTTGTATTACTATCTCATTTTTTAGTTTAAATCATTTTCATCAATGCTCTCCATAAAAGGCTGTACTTTTTTTTTCCTTTGAAAGAAATATATCTGACCTTGTTACTATAGCGTTTGTCTCTTTTTCCTCACCGCGAGCCGTTCCAACAAAACTCATTTCAAGGGGTGGTTGGCGGTCGGCCGGGGCCGGGGAGGGACATAAACGCTGGGGTGGGGGTGACATGTCGCACCGTGCTTATATTCACAGTTCTCCTCCGTGACCCATAACATGCGCCGCATCAGCTGATAACAAACTCGACATGAATTAATACTTTTTTCCTGCTCCGGTACCACGAAGTCCGGCGGCCGGGGAACCGCGTGTTGCCGTCCGGCGCGCCGCGTACATTCGGTCGCGGTTAGGCCGCGCGGCGCGGGCGCGGGCTGTGCCCCCCCGGGGGCCCCGCGCCGTGCTGCGCGGCCGGGCCGGGCCGGGCCGGGCTGGGCTGGGGCTGGGTCCGCGCGGGGCCCCCGAGCAGCGCGCTGAGCGGAGCTGAGCGGAGCTGAGCGGAGCTGAGCGGAGCTGAGCGGCCCAGCCAGCCGGCAGCAGCCAGGCAGTCGCCGTCCCACCACGCCGCCGCCGCGGTGTCCGCCTGGCCTGGCCTTCTCCTCGCCAGTGCTCGCCAGTAGAGTCAGACCGCATCGCGAACGCGAACGCGAGCGCTTCTCTCGGCGCGACCGAGACCGCGACCGCGACGTACCAGCAGAGAGATTCCCGCGCGCGCGCACTAGTGGGCCTTCTCCGTGAGTGCGAGAGAGCCAGAGCGCCCTCGCACCCTCGGCAGACTCCTTGAGAGCGAGAGAGAGAGGGTGCACCGGCACCGGCTCTCCTCGTGAACCCCAACCCTCTCGCCCTGCTATCCTGCCGGCTGCGGGCAGCTCGACGCGGAGCCCACCGTCGCGGATACGCAGCGCCCCTAAGGCCGGTTTCGCGGGTCCCGCCGCCGCGGCGGTTGACATAACGCCTACGAGTCAAGGGGTTGTCGTCGTCGTGCAGTGTGGAGAGGAGGATGTTGTTGGCGCCGACCGGGGCGGGCTGAGGCGCAGGCGCCCCGCCAGGTGTACTCTCGGCAGAGAGGTACGTGCCCGCCTGCCCCCTCCCTCCCCCTCCGAGAGGGAAGACCCTCCTGGCGGTTCAAGCCCCGCCCCGCCCCGCCCCGCCCCGCCCCGCCCCGCCCCACCCGCCCCGCCCCTCGCGGACGCCGGCGAGGGGTAGCCTTGCGTGGCTTCAATTGTAGCGCAGTCGGGGGGTTGCGTTGCGCCCGTGCGCGCGGGAGCGAGTGTGTGTGTGAGTGTGTTAGTGTGCGAGCACGCGCCAGTGTCAGTTGTCCTGTGGTCAGTGCCTTCAAGCCTTTGCAACCTCCCCGTGGATGTGTACTATTCGCGACATCGACATGTGCATCTGTGAGTGAGAAGCAGCGAAGCTTGTTTCTACGTTTTGTGCCAATTGGATTACAATCTGCAGTGCTTCGCTTACATCGGGCTGCACTGCGAGAGAAGAGGATACTCGCAAGGTATGGTGTGCAAAACTAAAATAGGAACCGTCTCCTCGCTCACATGAAAAAAAAAAAAATCATTCCGGCAAAACTGGTAGTACAACCTGCAGATTTCTCGGAACTTGGTCCCCATCACACTACTAGCTTATTATTCTATCGGGGTGATGGGTTTGAAATACAACCATCAAAAAACCCTCGCGGCTGTTTCGTGACGTCAGAGTTGCTGTGTTTTCGCAGCAGTAGTTCGTGCTGCGGGAGGCCTGTTTCGGCGCGGCGGAGGCCGGTCGGGCCCGGGCCTGTCGGCGTCGGCTAGACAGACAGGTGATCTAGTGTGCGTTAAAGATAGAGAGCGTGCCCGCCCCGCCGGTGTGTGCGTGTGTGCAAAGAGAAAGAAGGGGAGACGAGAGGGGAAAGGAGAGGAGAGGAGACCGAGCCGGTGCCGGTAGCTCGGCCCGGCCCGGCCCGCGAGTGTGTAAGGCTTCAGGCTGTAGTCTGATTCCGCACAGAAGGTTTCGTCTCTCTGTCCTTGTCGCACGCATGGGGCGAGGCTGTGAGGAGCGAGAGAGAGAGCACTACAAAACGCTGTTCGGAATGACTCTGCTGGCGCCACGGGCATGGCCCAGGCCAGGTCCCAGGCCAGGGCCCAGGCTCAGCACACGGTGTTTCACTTGTGCGCCAGTGACATGACATGACGTGCGTTCGCTGTCAGCCGCTCCCTGCTAGCCGGCCCGGCCCGGCCCGGCCCGGCTGGGTCCAGAGTCATGTCGCGTTGTGTAACGCGGCCCTCTTCCCCTCCACTTCTCTCCTCCCGATGTTCGCGATCGTGCCCGCCCCGCCCCGTACCCATTTGTTTTGGCGGCGACTGTCCCCCGCGGCCCGGCCCGGTGCGGCCCCGCGGCGCGCACGTGAGAGTAGCGGTGTACGGATACGTGCAGACCGAGCCCGCGGGGTAGGACTGGGCTGTAGCGGGCAGGCTGCAGGGCGGGTTCAGGGCGGGCTGCAGGGCGGGCTGCAGGGCGGGCTGCAGGGCAGGCTGCAGGGCAGGCTGCACGGCAGGCTGCAGGGCGGGCTGAAGGGCGGGCTGCAGGGCGGGTTCAGGGCGGGCTGCAGGGCGGGCTGCAGGGCGGGCTGCAGGGCAGGCTGCAGGGCAGGCTGCAGGGCAGGCTGCAGGGCAGGCTGCAGGGCAGGCTGCAGGGCAGGCTGCACGGCAGGCTGCAGGGCGGGCTGAAGGGCGGGCTGAAGGGCGGGCTGCAGGGCGGGCTGAAGGGCGGGCTGCAGGGCGGGCTGCAGGGCGGGCTGCAGGACGGGCTACAGGACGGGCTGCAGGGCGGGTTGCTGGACAAGCCTTTGGGCAGGCCGCTGTCAACGTCAGAAGACATTCAGCCGTACCGTTTGCAGAGCCGCAGGGCCTTTGAGACAGCCCACAGCAGCGCCAAGCTCGACGGCTAAAACAACAGCCCTTTGCCTCGCCTCTGTCCCTGTCCCAGGTGGGAAGTGTGAGGTGTTGAAGGTCAGGTCCGCGATGCACTGCGCTCTCTTAACAAGCAGGCGCGCCCCTCGCCCTCTGAGCCCGCCCCGCGGCCCGCGGCCCGCACGTCGTGCCCTGCTGCAGCCGCGCCGCGCCAGCCATGCCGTGAGACCGAACAGAACCGAACGGAAGGGGGAAGGGGAGGGAGGAAAGGGAAAGGGAAGAAGGGTTCTGCTCGTCGCGTCGCGTCGCGTCGTGCTCACGGGCTTCGGGCCCGGGCCTCCTCCGGGTCCATGCCTCGACCCGGCCGTGCAGGGCCGCACCCGATGGGGAAACTACTCCGAATTTTTTGTACATGTACATCTCACAATAGAGGAAAACTTTAAAAAAAAATCAGCATAATGCAGAATAAAAAATCGGAGGAAAATTGAAAAATTCACATAAAATCACAACAATTTAGTCAAATTTATGAAAATTCTCTAGAATCTAAGAGAAAATTTACAAAAAAAAAAAGGTCCGTAAAAACCCACAAAAATTTACAAAAATTTACAAAAATTTACGAAATGTTTACAGCAAAGTTGAGAGTTGCTTCGCGCTGCTGGGTGTCCCAGCGCTGCGCTCGGCTGCGCTGCGGCTGGCCGCTGGTCTACGGGCTTGCGCCTCGCGAGCCCTTCCCGCATACCCCGGCCTGCCCCGGCCCGGCCCGGCCCGTCTCGCTTGTCGATGTCGTGTTCTGACTGGGTTCGCGCCGCGCGGGCTCCGTGTCCATATGCCCCGTGAGAACGCGCTGCCCCCCCCCCCCTGCGGTGCGCGCGCGGTCCACACACACTGTCGCTGCTGTCGCTGCGCTAGACGGCCCGCCCCGCTCCCCGCCCCGCTCCCCGCCCCGCCCCGCCCCGCCCCGCCCCGCCCCGCCCGGGCCTGTACGAGTACGGCGCTGCGGCGTGCGGGGCCTGCGCGGCAGCCCAGCCCGGCCTGCAGCCTGCAGCTCAGCCTGCTCAGCTAGCCTCGGAGACAATTGCTTGAAACGGGACGACAGGACGGGGCAGGGCTGGAGCGAAGCGGTATCCACTCTCTACTCGTCGTATGAGTGCGCGCTGCGAGCTGCGAGCGGCCCGGCCCGGCCCGGCCCTGCGCGGTGTGGAATGGAGTGGCGCTGCGTAGCACGACGTGTCCAGCCCATGAACCTGACCCCGTTGGCCAAAGTAGGGGAAAGAATGCAGTAGTGGGAGCGAGCGAGAGACAGAGAGAGAGAGAGAGAGAGAGAGAAAAGGGAAAGAAGGATGAAAGGGTTTATGTGCGGCGATCTTCTGGCGCTGGTCTTTCCCCCCCTTCTCTCTCTCTCTCTCTCTCTCTCTCTCTCTCTCTCTCTCTCTCTCTCTCTCTCTCTCTCTCTCTCTCTCTCTCTCTCTCTCTCTCTCTCTCTCTCTCCCCACCCTCCCCCCTCTCGGCACATAGGATTTTGCCGCGCCGCTTTCAAAATGATTGTTTCAGCGGTGGCGAGGGAAAGGACAAAGGAGCGGCGAGGCGCGGCGCGGCTGGGCCCGCGGGGCGGGGCCCCCCGGGGGCTCCACCGGGCCGGGGGCTCTCCTCTGGGCCAATACGCAGCCCTGCCCTGCCCTGCCCTGCCCTGCCCTGCCCTGCCCTGCCCTGCCCTGCCCTGCCCTGCCCTGCCCTGCCCTGCCCTGCCCTGCCCTGCCCTGCCCTGCCCTGCCCTGCCCTGCCCTGCCCTGCCCTGCCCTGCCCTGCCCTGCCCTGCCCTGCCCTGCCCTGCCCTGCCCTGCCCTGCCCTGCCCTGCCCTGCCCTGCCCTGCCCTGCCCTGCCCTGCCCTGCCCTGCCCTGCCCTGCCCTGCCCTGCCTGCCCTGCCCTGCCCTGCCCTGCCCTGCCCTGCCCTGCCCTGCCCTGCCCTGCCCTGCCCTGCCCTGCCCTGCCCTGCCCTGCCCTGCCCTGCCCTGCCCTGCCCTGCCCTGCCCTGCCCTGCCCTGCCCTGCCCTGCCCTGCCCTGCCCTGCCCTGCCCTGCCCTGCCCTGCCCCTGCCCTGCCCTGCCCTGCCCTGCCCTGCCCTGCCTGCCCTGCCCTGCCCTGCCCTGCCCTGCCCTGCCCTGCCCTGCCCTGCCCTGCCCTGCCCTGCCCTGCCCTGCCCTGCCCTGCCCTGCCCTGCCCTGCCCTGCCCTGCCCTGCCCTGCCCTGCCCTGCCCTGCCCTGCCCTGCCCTGCCCTGCCCTGCCCTGCCCTGCCCTGCCCTGCCCTGCCCTGCCCTGCCCTGCCCTGCCCTGCCCTGCCCTGCCCTGCCCTGCCCTGCCCTGCCCTGCCCTGCCCTGCCCTGCCCTGCCCTGCCCTGCCCTGCCCTGCCCTGCCCTGCCCTGCCCTGCCCTGCCCTGCCCTGCCCTGCCCTGCCCTGCCCTGCCCTGCCCTGCCCTGCCCTGCCCTGCCCTGCCCTGCCCTGCCCTGCCCTGCCCTGCCCTGCCCTGCCCTGCCCTGCCCTGCCCTGCCCTGCCCTGCCCTGCCCTGCCCTGCCCTGCCCTGCCCTGCCCTGCCCTGCCCTGCCCTGCCCTGCCCTGCCCTGCCCTGCCCTGCCCTGCCCTGCCCTGCCCTGCCCTGCCCTGCCCGCGCGCGGCCGGCCACCACACAGCCACGGGCATTCCCCCCGCCGCCCCCTCCCGTCCCGTCCGTTTTGCTACTGGCTGCTGGCCCTGCAGACGCCGCCGCCGCCGCGCTGGGGCTGGGCTGGGGGGCCCCGTGGGTTCCAATACTCTGCTGCTTTGCTCTGTCCTTGTCCGTCGGCCCGTCGTTTGGCGAGCATCCGGTGACCGTAATGCCAAGATTAAGACCCTCTCCACTCGCTGGCCGGCCCGGCCCGGGCCTCGTCCGGCCCGGCCGTGGACTGGGTCCAGCCCGCCCGCCTGCTGGGGTCGTTCACAGGATGCTTGTCGAAGGATGAGTCCAGCCTAGGCCGGCCCGGCCCCGCCCCGGCACAGCGATTGCCCTGCCCATGTGTCCATCCAATTAAACGACAGCCCGCCGCCCCCTCTCCTCTCCTCCGCTCCACCCACCCCCCTCTCCTCTACGGTCATCGCTGCTCCCTCCAGCCAGAGGGGCAGTTGAGGTTGAGTTGACTCAGTACCAATTTGCTTTGTGGCCCGGAAGGAGCTGGAGGGATGCACAGACAGACGCACCGCGGTGAGCCTGGACGGCTCGACGGCGGCCTCGACACGGCACGAGAGACGGAACACTCTTTTTGGAAACTGAAACTGCGTAAAGGAACGACATTTTCAATGCATCATAAAGACCACAGTTTAAAAAAAAAAAATGTAGTAATTTTTTGAAGGCGCCTGCTGACTAGGCAACACAGCGGACCTGCCGCTCCTGCGTGTGAAGCGGAATGCCTACCTCAGACTCGGGAGGGGCGCCGCCTGCTGCGGATGTGATATGCCGCCGATTGGAAAACAGCTCTGAATTTTGCTGTACTCATTTTGTGAATTTTTGTGAAGTCTTATAAAATTTTTGTGAATTTTCACTTAAATTTTACCCTAATTTTTGTGAACTCTCCTGAACCATTTTCCTGAATTTTTGTGAATTTTTCTGAAGTTTTCTTAGATTTTTGTGAATTTTTGTAAATATTTCTAATTTTTTCTGAGTTTTCCTGAATTACGAGGTGTACACAAATTTCAGACTTGTTTCCCCCTCGCGGATGCCGCGGAATGATCCCTTATTGCTGCCTCAGATCTCCACACTCCTTCTTCCGCCCTTCGGGTCCGCCTCAGTTATTAACTTTCACGACTATTTTTGTAGCAGGGTCGGCGGCGGCAGGGCAGGACCCGGCCGGGCCCGGGCCCGGGCCGCGCGCGAGACTAGTAGAAGTCCTCAGCTTGAGGCGCGCCACGTGATTATGGCCGAGCCGAAATCAAATTCTCCTCGGAGTCTGGCTGCGACCGAGTCAATCTGATATGTGGTCGTTCGTGAGCATGTATGCGAGCGCTTGAGCGCTCGTGTGTGTGTGTGTGTGTCTGCGTGTGTGAGTGTGTCGTCCTGACCGACCACGCCCCGCCACGCCCCGGCTGCCCTGCTTTCAACTCCGATCGCCTCTGCTGTGGTCGTATGGACACGCGCGCGCCTTTGCAGTTCCGAGCTGAGCCGTATGGTCAATCGGCGGACGGTCGAGCCGCTGTGGACTGATTCCGATGGGCGCTCTCCTCACTCTGTCTCTACCGCACCCCTTCGGCTCGTCCCATGAGCGCGAGAGAGACAGAGCGAGGAGAGCGCTCTTCGGAATCAAACTGCTGCTGCCTGGACGGGACTTCCCCTTGTCGTCCACATCCTATATGCCCGTCCCCGTGGACCTCACTGCGGGCCGACACGCCGCGCAGAGGAAAGCATAGCGCACCGCTGGCTCGCCCCGCCCCGCCCCGCCCCGCCCCGCCCCGCCCCGCCCCGCCCCGCCCCGCCCCGCCCCGCCTCACCCCGCCGCGAATGGAAGGGACTGTAATTTGTTGACATGGGGACAATAGCTTTGCCGCGACATGTGAGTGTGTGTGTGTGTGTGTGAGCGAGCAGGACAGCGCCTTGCTGCAGTGCTTTGTAAGTCGTGTGTCTACACGCTCGCGAGGAGATGAGTCCGGACGGAGAGTTTATGCCCTTTCTAGTGGAGTTACGCCGTGCTCTGCGCTGCGGTGGTGCGGTGCTGTGCAGCAGGAGACTCTCTCTCTCTCTCTCTCTCTCTCTCTCTCTCTCTCTCTCTCTCTCTCTCTCTCTCTCTCTCTCTCTCTCTCTCTCTCTCTCTCTCTCTCCCTCTCCCTCCCTCTCTCTCCCTCTCTCTCCCTCCTCCCCCATTGCACAAGCACCTTACTCTCGCCGCGTCCCCGTCCCATCTCGTGTCCAGTGCGAGGCGACGCAACCCACGGGTCTTTATTTTTTAATAAAAATTAATTAATTAATTTAAAGAAAAAAATCCGCAGCGTGGTTCTAGCGGTGGTAGCGCTGGTGGAATATTTTAAATGAAATACCCGATATGTTCTGTGGGTTGGTCGAAGTGGTCCACCCCCTTTCCGGTAAACATTGCCCCGCACGAGCTACGCGGCGGGGCTCGAGCTGCAGCCGCACCAGACGTACACATACGTACACATGTGGTCTCTCTCTCTCTCTCTCTCTCTCTCTCTCTCTCTCTCTCTCTCTCTCTCTCTCTCTCTCTCTCTCTCTCTCTCTCTCAACAGGCGGCATGCGCTGTAAAAATAGAGGCCGGCGCGCCGGGCGGCTCTCCTCTCCTCTCCTCGTCTCACACGTCGAGGGTCATCACTCTCCCCTGAACACGGAGCTCAGCCGGGGGGCCGCGCCCTAAGAGTGCTGCAAAAGTACCTGATAATTTCCTACCCCCCCCCCCCTCCCCGAAAAAAAAAGGTTGTTTGAAAAAGAATATTGAGTTTTTTCCGACCCGGCTACTATGGACTTAATGGAGGGGGGATCAGACATACAAAATGTGTACAATAATTGTTTTGACTTTTGACATTTTCATTTTTTTTCTTTAAATACTTATTGTGATTTTTTAAGGAAAACTTCTGAATGTTTTTTTAAATTACATTTCGTGTTTTTTTTTTTTTTTGGTTCAATTTTTCCCCCAATTTGTCAGAATCTTCTGTATCTTTTCTTCTTGATTTTATTTAATTATTTTGATTGATTTTTTAATGATTAGTTTGGGACAGAGGTCAGGACCGGGGCCGGGAACGGGGCCGGGACGGGCTCTTCCGTCGCACCGGCCGCGGACCGCGGCATGGGAAGTGAATATTTCAACGCGGCCAGAGGATCTACGGTTCGAGTGGTTCCATTCGATTCGGCTAAAACTTTGGCAATGCGCTTTTGCTACGGGCGGGCTCGGGGCGGGGCGCGGTGCGGTGCGGCGCGCGCGCGAGAGAGAGAAAAAAATTATGGGAGTTGAGTTGTTGAGTATTGGCGCGCGCAATATGCGCGGGTTCTCGGCGGCTTTTGCTTCTGCTCTCCCACTCTGACCCAGCCCGGCTCGCAAACCCCTCCCCTCCCCTCCCCTCCTCCCTTGCTCGCGGCCTCGAATCTCCACCTCAAAGGCTAGAGGGCTAAATATAGAGTCCATTTGATTTCTGCGTGTGAGGGGGTGAGGAGGAGCTCGAGGGAAAAAGGTTTGAGGCATTGAGTAAATAGGCGAGGAAGTGAAGCCGGGCCGCCTCAGCAGTGGCGGGGCTCTGGTCTGCTCTGGTCCGCCGGTCCGAGCGCGCGCGGTCACCAGTAGGGTTTGGCTGCCGCTGCAGACGACCTTGGTGTTACCGGAGTCCTAAAGAGGACGGCGCAGTTGAGGGGGAGGGGGGGGGGCATTGCGCATATACAGCAAGTACAGCGCGCCCGTAGCAGGAAGCGCCGTCCGGCCAGTCCGGCCCAAGGGAGGTGAAGGAAGAGGAGCACGGAGGAGCACTCTCAGGTCGCTACAGACCGGGGAATTGCTCATACAAAATGTGTACAATGATTTTCTTGATTTCTTTTTGATGTTATGTTTTGATTTTGATTTTTCGAGGAAAATTTGTACCACTTTCTGATAAATTTTGATCTTTTATCCCGTTGTTTTGATTTTTTAAAAATTTTATATCCGTTTTTTTTTAATATTTTTTTTTCGGTCTGGGAGTGAGGGTAAGGGGAGGAGCCCCTGTCGGGTAGGCAACCTGGATGGGCGCTGCGCACGGCTGCAGTTTTGTTGCCTACCCTCTCGACGTCAGGCGTTTTCTATGTGGTTTCCGAACTGTGTTTTCCTGCCTTTGGTTTTCGCGCGTATACCGGCTGGTAAAGTCATTACCTCAACAAGCGTGGGAGATGACGGAGAAACAAGAAGTAAGGCGAACTATCCGATTGCGTTTTCTCTCTTTTTAGCGGTTTAAAAAAAAGTGCGATGTGGCTATATTGCCGCGGGGATATCGGGAATCGGGAGCGTTCCAGTCGTTCCAGTGGATCAGGGCCGTATAGCCGTGCACTGCAGAGTGCCCCCCCCCCCCCCCAGCAGGCGCACGCAGCGAACGAGACAAAATGAATGGGCTGTGCAGGCCAAGCCCGGCCAGGCCAGGGCAGGGCCTACGCTACGCACAGCCCAGCACGCGCCACGCAACGCCACGCCTCACGCACGGGGCCGCATAATGCCTAGTATCATATTCTACTGTTAGGCGCATTTATAAATAAATGACCTGAGACGTCGGACGCGAAAGCGATTTCAGATAAATGTGCCGGATCAGAGTATGAAGCAGGCGACATGTTGGATATCCGAGCAGGGGGAAACAACTCTGAATCTTAGTGTACATTTTGCTTGAAATTTACCTAATTTTTTTTCTGAATTTTTCTGAATTTTCCTTAATTCCTCCGAATCTTTTTTAGATTTTCCAAAAAACTCTGATTTTTTTTTTTCTGAATTCTCTAGAATTCTTGAAAACATCTCGCGATAAACCGCGCCGCGCTCTGGTGAAACAACCTCAGGCACCACTTGACCGCGTGCTGCGTGCAGTCAGCGCTGCATCGAACGTTCCGAGTGGAGATGAGCATCGTGACATCCATTTCCGCGACGCGGCAGCCTCGCGCAACGCATCGCCTCGCCTCGCCTCGCCTCGCCGCGGCGCGCGGCCGCATTGTTTTCACGAGTATTGAAAAAGTTTTACCCTTCTCTGACTTTCTTCCTCGTCCCGGTGCGGTGACGACTCGGCTCGGCTCTGCGCAGCTGGGCTCGACTGGGCTCGCGGGCTCGGCTCGGCTCGGCGCAGCCTGGCCGCGCTCGAAGGTCCGTTGCGCGCGCTCGCTCGCGACTTTGTCTCGCGCCGGCGCGGCGCGGCGCGGCGCGGCGGGGCGGGGCGGGGCGGGGCGGGGCGGGGCGGGACGGGGCGGGGCGGGGCGGGGCGGGGCGGGGCACCAGGCCTGTACTGTTTTGTTACCTGTCCGCCTGCCTGCCTGCCCTTTTGTAGGGAGGCGCTGCAAGAAAGAAAGGCTGTGCGCCGCGCCGTGCAAGAAGGTCCTGAATGAGTTCACCTCGTTGTGCCCGCGCCCGCCGCGCCCGGACACGGGTCGGGCCAGGCTGCTGCCGTTGCCCAATGAGCCCCAGAGTGACAGCAGCCCGTGGCGGGGCAGGGAGAGGCGGGCACGCTGCGGCAGGCAAATCAGGGCGATTACCCTGCAAGCCCCTCGCCCCGCCCCGCCTGGCCACGCCGACAACAGGTGCACTTGCGCGTTACCGAACCCTTTCCTTTTCTCTTGGGCCGCGGCCGCGGCACCGCGGCGGGCCCCTGGCCGGGCGCTGATCGGCAGTGAGAGTGCGCCGTGCGCCGCCGGGGAGCCCATCTCGCGTCCAGCTCAGAGTTATATATGCCCCGGGCCCGGGCCGGCGCAGTGTGAATCAATAGCAGGGAACAGTAAAGTGAATCCCTGACGGCCGAGGAGGGCTCGCTAGGATGGGGCCCAGGGATCCTGGCGCTGCGGCGTGCGCTCTCTCCCCTGGGGCACCACCCCACCCCACCCCGCCCCACCCCGCCCCACCCCGCCCCGCACCGCGAGGAGATGATGTGACTGGTGGCATAAAGGTCACCTGCCAGCCTGGCCCGGCCGAGGCTCATCAACGGGCCTGTCCAGCCCCCAGATTCAGAAAATCGTTTTGTAGTCCCCTCTCACTCACTCCTAGTGGCCGAGACCCATGCGTGTGACAAGGATGGAGATACGAAAGCGCTCTTCGGAATCTCGAGGGCAGGCCGGGGCGGGCGGGCGGGACCTCCTCGTCGTGTTTCGTGTGCGGGTCCGCCGCGGGACGGGACAGGACAGGACCGCCGTCAGCGACCTGCCGACTTGTTCCGAAGAGCGCGCTTTCCTCGCCCCCCCCCCTCTCTCTCTCTCTCTCTCTCTCTCTCTCTCTCTCTCTCTCTCTCTCTCTCTCTCTCTCTCTCTCTCGCACTCATGGGCTCCGCCGTACAGGTGTGCGAGACAGACTGAGCGAGGAGAGCTCTCTTCGGAATGAGCCGGCAGGCCGAGCAGGTCCACAATAGAGACGCCAGCCCAGCCCAGCCTCGCCGGCGAGGAGGTGGCCTCGCCCCGGGCCAGGGCGGCCAGGGCCCGGGCGGGCCGAGCAGAACTGTGCCGACAGGTCAGGTCGCGGCCATGGGGCCCGGCCCGGGCCCAGCCGGCGCGGCTCCTCCCCGGCGAGGCACGGAGGTGACCTCTGACCCTCCGCGCCACGCCACGCCACGCCACGCCACGCCACGCCACGCCGCCCGCCACCCACTCCTCCGCGAGGCGCCCGGGCCCGGGCCGTGTGGGCTCTGCCCCGCTCTGCAGACTGATCCAGAGGAGCGCCCTCCGCGCCGTGCTGGCTCTCTCGCACTCGTGCATGGGGTGCGCCTGCGCCGGATAGGTGCGAGAGAGACAGAGCGAGGAGAGCGCTCTTCTGAATCAGTCTGCTGCTCCGCTGTGCCTCGCTCTGCCTCGCTCTGCCCCACTCTCCTCACCGCTACGCTGGTTTGTCGTCTCACTCACTCCCCCTCGCGATCTCCATCTCGATGTCGCAGCTTAATGTCGACCAGGGCGGGCGGTTGTCGACACCTCGTGGCGGGCCGGGGGCCGCGGGCCGGGCCATGGAGGACTGCGGACTGGCCTGGCCTGGCCTGGCCTGCGGCGATCTAGAAAGTTTTCACTTGGCCAGACAAACACATGTAATTTACATTACGCTTGCGCTTGGCGGCGCGGCGGCGCCCGATGAATTAAGGGTCGAGGGGGAAACAACTCTGAATTTTAGTGTGCAAATTTTGTGAATTTCTTGATTTTTTTAGGGAATTTTGGGGATTTTTTTTTCTGTGAATTTTTCTGATCTTTTTTTTTTTGAATTCAGATACCTAATCATCTTGACAGTCTCTATGAATTTTTCATAATTTCTCTGAATTTTCCTGAATTTTTCAGAGTTCAAGAATTTTTCTGAATTACGAGCGTAAAAATGTTTCCCTCATTGGTTTCCCCCTTGATAAGGGCACACTAAGGTCAGAACCCAATTGCTATCGCGAAAGTGAAATTGAAAAGATAAAAAAATGGCTGTTGTCAGCGGACAGCGGAGCCCGCCCCGCCCCGCCCCGCGTGTTGCCTCTACCATGATAACTAATGGAGGTTCAAACCTTTCTATGATTTTCCGCCCCATTACTCTTAGCCTGGACGCGGCCGCCCACTCTCGGAAAGCCGACACTGCGCCGTCCCGTCCCTTCCCCGTCACCCTTCTCTCACCGCTTGGTTCTCGGTTGACGAGCTCCTCTACTCGCCGCTCGCCACCCGGGGCCCGGCCCGGGGCCCCCGGCCCCCTGCCTTCCGCCCGTGATAGAGACGCCGCGCTAGCAGCCGCGGCCCCCCGCCCCGCCCCACCCCGCCCCACCCCGCCCCGCCCCGCCCCACCCCGCCCCGCCCCGCCCCGCCCCGCCCCACCCCACCCCACCGCCGCTTTGCTGTCGAGGTGATCCGATCGCTGGAGCCCGATGAGATCGGCCATACTCTGGCCGGGTGAAAGGCAGGGCCGTGCATCACTGCAGTGCATGTATGTGTGTGTGTAGGTGTGTGTGTGTGTGTGCGTCTATGCATACATGTGTCTGTGTTGGTGGTTGCAAGCCGAGCGCCCTGCCCTACCCTGCCCAGCCCAGCCCCGCCCGGCCCACACAGCTAGCCACGCCGCTCTGCTTAGACGTTCTAATCACACCGCTTGCACTAGTTAAGCCGAGCCGCAGTCCGTGTTGTTTCAGCGAGTGGCCCTGGCCTCAGCTCGATCTAGTCGTCCATCGAAGTACGCTTTACATTCGCTCGTACTCGTAACCTCTCGCTGGCTCTCGCCCGCCTCGGGCCGGGATAGCTTAGGGCGTCTGTTGGGAGGTCTCTCACCGAGGGGCCCTCCGCACTCCAAAAACAGTCAGTGTACACCCAGAAAAAAAAAAATCAGGATAAAATATGAAAGAGAAAAATATAAGAAAAAGACGAGGAAAAATCAGCCAAAGTAAAAACAAAATCAAGAAGAAATATGAAAAATCAAAGGGAACCAAAAAAGCTTATGGATATTGACGAGAGAGAAAAGGACAAAATCCAGGTCGGACAGCGCTTTTCCGGATTTCGGGGAAATCACCGGGTCGGACAGTCTAGCTGCACCGGGATCGGGCTCTCCATGCTCACGGTCTCTCTCGTGTCACCGCTGCGCGCCGGGACACCGGGTGGAGCCGTGCACGTGAGTCGCGGCCCGGCCCGGCCCGGCCCGGGCAGGGCGCGGGCGGGGTGCAGGGCTGCGGTGGGGCGGCGCGGGGTGCGGCGGGGCGGGGCGGGTTCCATCGGCACGCCGGGCACGTTCCCTATACCCTTCCCTTCCGTGCCTGCATTGCATGGACTTTCTCCCTGTGTGCGAATATGGAAATTGACATCCGACCTAATCCGCGCCACGGTCCCCCGCCCCGCCGCGGGCCGCTCGAGCCCTCTGGGAGCCCGTGGGAGCCCCGCCCCGGTGTAGCTAGATTTTCCGACCTAATTTTGTCAGGCCTGGTGATTTCCCGAAATCCGAAAAAGCGCTGTCCGACCCTGGTTACTCAAGCGAATTGGAGATGGGATGTGTCATGGACTCGGTCATAGACGACCTGACCAGGGCATAAGCATGCATGCACTCAAAGAAGAGGACCCGCTCCTGCACAGGTCATGGAAAAGCTGTTTACTAAGGAGCCAGAAACATAGGCCTCATTTCCCCACGAGGGGCAGTTCGGGCAGCGCATTTTCGTATTTCGGGAAATCACCAGGTCGGACGAAATTAGGTCAGTCAATTGACATACAGCCGGGCCCGACACGGCACCGCCTGCACCGCGCTGCGCCGCGCCTCTCGGCTGCGTTTAGGTCTCCGCCGACTCCGAGCACAAACAGCACAGCAATCACGTTTATTAGTTTTAACTCACAAAGGATTAAAAAAAGGAAAAGAAAAGAATCTGCCGTGCTGGGCTGCTTTTTGAGTTCTGCGGTATTTATTCCATTCGCCCCGCGAAACATTTCGGCTGTTCGACACGCAACGTCCCGCCGCGCCGCTCGACTTTCGGTCTCCCTCGCTATTACTTTTGGAAATGAGTCATCATTTGGGCCTGACGAGTTGTTGCGTCGCGGCGGGGCGAAGGGCGGGGTGGGGCGGGGCGGGGCAGGCCAGGTCAGTGCGGCCACTTTGGGCGTGGCGCGCCTGTTTAAAAAAACGGGGTCCCACGTTTAGCATTATTTGGCTATGCATAATAGTCTTAATTGAAGGTCTAATTGGCGTCATTACAAGGTCCCTCTTTCCCTCCCATTTTTTTTTTTCGTGGGTCCGCCGCTCCGGTCCGCTCTGCTTCGCGGCCCTGACAGCTCCGCTCCGCACCTCTCGCCGAGCCGCCGAGCCCGGCCCGGGCCAGGCCTTCGCGCACCAGAAAGGCGAAGGACACCCTGGTCGTCATGCGTGGCAAAGCTGGCGGTGCGAAGGACGCCTCGCCTTTGTGCGCGCTGCGCTTGTGTGAGAGAGAAGGGGCATTCAGAGTAGTGTCCGAGGAGCCCAATCGTGGTGCGCCCAGCTCCCCGCGTGAGGTGCGAGCGAGACGACCTGCGCCGAGACGAGACACATGTGGGAGACGGAGACAATGAGACATTTATTGCGACGGCTCAGCGGGATGATCGGCCTGGAATTACGGGCGCGCGCGTGCCCGGGCCTACCGCGCGTCTGTCTCTCTCGCACCCGCTGTGGGGTGGGGGCAGCAGGGACGGCGCCCCAGCGCGTGCGAGAGAGACAGCAATACACACAAGGCGAATCACACGTGGGATCGGGGCGGGGCGGCCGCAACGGAACGGATTAACACATTCATCACGGGTCGTTCGGCTCGGCCGCACCGCGCTCCGATTTTCAAAAATTATGATCAACTGTCGTTTGCGGTGCGCACGCCTGGAACCTGCTGAGGTTCCCCTCTCTCTCCTTTACATCCTCGTCCTCCCCTTCGTTATCCTCGTCCTCCTCATCGTCGTCCACGTCCTCCTCATTCTCCTCGTCTTTCTCGTCCTCGTCTTTCTTGTCCTCGTCTTTCTCGTCCTCGTCTTTCTCGTGCTCATCTTTCTCGTCCTCATCTTTCTCGTCCTCGTCTTTCTCGTCCTCGTCTTTCTCGTCCTTGTCTTTCTCGTCCTCGTCTTTCTCATCCTCGTCTTTCTCGTCCTCGTCTTTCTCGTCCTCGTCTTCTTCGTCCTCGTCTTTCTCGTCCTCGTCTTTCTCGTCCTCCTCCTCCTCCTCCTCAAGTTTCCTCGCCCTCTCGACTCAGTCGGTCCGGTCCCCCTAGCCGACACGCGACGCCTTTTTTGGTAACTCTAGACCATCTATTGTCCTCTTTGGCTTTCGTGGTCGCACTCGGCTGGGCTGTGCTCGTGTGCGTGTCTCCGGCCACTACACACACACACACACCGCTGCCTCCCGCTCGCGCTGTCTATCGACGTGGTGTGCGCGATGAGTTAACAGGTTATGCAAATATGGACACTATGTTCACACCACGTGCTACACTGACACAGACGGTCGGACCGCGCGCGAGCAAACCCACTCAAACACGCACGCGCGCTGCTCGCTGCCGGCAGCCAGTGCACCACAGCAGGCCGGGCCCCGGGCCGCGGCTGCACGAGCGCAAACAAATAACAGTGGAAACAACGAGTCACTCCTGGAGGCTCGATGGAGGCCGGCCCAGCCCCGGCCGGAGCCGGAAGAAGGGCGGGCCGAGGCTGGACTTTCTATACGTACGAGTCCAGCGGGGTCCCCTCCGTCATTCAGTCCCTTCAGTCCCTTTTGGTCTCTCTCTCTCTCTCTCTCTCTCTCTCTCTCTCTCTCTCTCTCTCTCTCTCTCTCTGTCTCTCTGTCTCTCTCTCTCTCTCTCTCTCTCTCTCTCTCTCTCTTCTCTCTCTCTCTCTCTCTCTCTCTCTCTCTCTCTCTCTCTCTCTCTCCCCCTCTCCCTCTCTCTCTCTCTCCCGTCCCATTTCCTGTCTCTGGCTGCGCGGTGCGTTTTTCTCTCTTAAACAAGAGCAGCAGCAGCAGCAGCAGCCGGGTTGTGAAACGCGCGCGAGGGGGTGGGGGGGGGGGGTCGATCCTTGCGCAAGAGGACTCCCGACACGTTGACGGAGTGCTTTTCGGCCCCGCGGCCCTGGTCGGGGTCGGCCACTCCCCCGCTGTGCTGTCGTGCCGTACCGAGCGTCGTGGGTTATATGCGAGTGGGCGAAACAACTCGGAATTTTGGTGTACTTATTTTGTACATTTTTGGGGAAATTTCGTGAGCTTGAGAAATTTTTGGAAAATTTTTATTGAATTTTTGTGTATTTTTGCTTAAATTTTTCCTAGTTTTCGAGATTTTTTCTACAGTTTCCTGAATATTTCTGTATTTATTTGAAATACGAGGTGCTGAAAAATTTCATAGTTGTTTTTCCCTTGGGGTCATGCCTGTCTCTCGCGGCTTTTCAGCGTGTGTGCTCGTGAGACGTGAGTGCGAGCGCCTGCGTACGCCAGGTAGGCAGTCCCGTCGGGCACCCCTGTGCACCGTGCACCGGGCTGCCTAGCGGCTCTCCCTCCCCCACGGGCACCGGCACCGGAGCTCTTAGGGAAGGGAGATACCCCACGCCCTTCACAGATTGACGTCGGCGCGGCGTATTGCCGAGCACATCACTTGAGACCCTGTACGAGCACGGTCACACTTGCATTGTAATATCCAGAACAAAACAAAATAATTCAAAACAAAACAAAACAATTCAAAACAAAACAATTTAAAACAAAACAATTCAAAACAAAACAAAACAAAAAATTCAAAACAAAACAAAACAAAACAATTTAAAAAAATGCTTGTAGGGGCATTGATGCAAAATGAGTGTCACTGCGTGTCATTTAAAAACTGTAAATGGCGGGGCTCCCGTGCACCGGAAGGAGACCGAGAAGGACGAAATCGTTTTGTTTCGGTATCACGTGTTTTCTCAGCACTCGTTGTGGGCAATTGTGCACAATCGAACGCAAGTGCCTCTTTTGGGATTTTCAATTTGTGTAGACCAATAGTTTTACGGAGCCCGGTGGGTGGGGGCGGCCCGGGGCGCGTGCCCGGGGCGGGCTGTCCCGCGAGGGTCTTTATTTGGATTCAATATTGGCCATGTTCCTCGGGTACGGCCCCACGGCGCAGGGAGGGGAGGGGGTGCATTGTGGAGCTCCTAATGGAAAGCGAGCTGCTGCTCCAGCCGCTGGGGGTGGTCGGGTAGGGTCGGGATGTGTGGTCGGGTCGGGCGGGTGAAGTGAAGGGCCGCCTAAGGATAGGGGTGCAGAGCATGGGGTACGAGCGCTGCGCTGCGGTGTTTCGATTATCAGCCGGCTCGGCTCGGCCTGGCTCGGCTCGGCCTGGCTCGGCTCGGCTCGGCCTGGCTCGGCTCGACTCGGCGCGCTTTATAACATTGGGTGTGGAGTTGCACTGCTCACAGGCTGCACGCCTGTCGGCTGGCACACTCTGCCGAACCACCACCAGAGCCGCTGTGTGAGCTGTGTGTATAGGTGCCATCATGCGCAATACGTTTGATATCAAAACCCTTCACAGCTCACTCAGTTCATGTTTTATTTCTTTTATTATTTTTCTTGTTGGCTCTGCATCTCATGAAAAAGAAGAACAAAAACAAGTAGAATCTGAAGTAGTATGTGCTGGTTATCGGTAATGCCCGGCGCGCAGGCTCGAACGATGCAATCCTTTCGTGGTGATAAAAATAACTATTGTCTCCCTCTTTCTGTTTCTGTTTTGTTCGTTCTGTTTCGCGGCTGTCGGCTGGACCGGGCTGCTGTACGCGGCGCGAGGTGGTGGGGCCGGGGCCCCGCCATACCGTGACTCGTATGATTTCACCGGCGAGCGATTTGCAGCCCAGCAGGTGAGGTGCGCGGCGGGGTGCGGTAGGGTGGGGTGGGGCGGGGCGGGGCGTGGCCGGGCGGGGCGGGGGCAGAGTCCCCGCGGACTGCCCAACCCAGCCCAGCGCAGCGCCGCCCAGCCCAGACCTCCGTGAAAGTGAAATTCCTTTTCGGCGATGAGGGATAGGGGAGTCGAATTGTCTGGACCTTCTACAGGCGATGCACGTGCAATTGCTCTCTCTCTCCCTCTCTCTCTCTCCCTCTATCTCTCTCTCTCTCTCTGTCCCAACAGGGCGGCCGCGAGGCGAGGGCGTGGCGTGAGTGCTGCAAGGCGTTCGGGTTAGTATTGCGCTGCAACGGCAATTTTTGATACAACGGCGAAAGGAAGTACTTTTACTTGTGCCGGTTCGGTCCACTACTCTTTTTTATTTGTGTTCTTGCGAAACCAGACGGAGGACGCGCTGACGACCTGCAGCACGCCACTCAGAACACCTCTCCTCTCCACCTGGCTTTTTGGCGTGGAGGAAACAACTTTGAATTTTTGTGTACACATTTTGTGAATTTTCGTTAAACTTTTTTGATTTTTTTTTGTGAATTTTTAATTAAATTTTACGCAAATTTTCCTGATTTTTTCCTAAATTTTCCTGAATTGTTGCGATTTTTTTCTGAATTTTCCTGAATTAAGAGGTGTACAAAAATACAGAGTTGTTTTCCCCTCGCTTTTTGGTCATCATTTCTTACCCGTAATGAAACAAGCAGCCTGATACATTCGTACCATCTGCTAAAATGAAGCTTGTCTAGAGCAAGTTGCCTGACGGTGCAAAGCTGTTTTTGCATCCGGGCACTCTGCAAATCCCTAAGATGACAGCAAGCGCGCCGCGGTCTGCTCACTCCCGTGGCTCTAGTTAGCGAGGTCCTTTCCTGCTCGCTGACTCCTCACGCAGCCGATGCTACACCTCTCCCTCCCCGGCTCCGCAGGGCGCTGCTGCTCCGCCTTCCCAAACCGCGTTGTTGTGCCAGTTGCGTCCCACAAGACAAGGAGGAGCTAAACGGAGGCGATGCGGGGGGAGGGGAGGGGAAGTGGCTTCTCCACCCCTCCCGCATGGAAGCTATACCTGCGGAGGGCGGGGCGGGGCGGGGCGGGGCGCCCATCGTCACAGACCGCAGTACAGGAATCAGCCGTATCCGCCAGACCATAAACTTCTCGTGGTGCACCTCCTGCGGGGTGCGGGGCTAGGCCCTCGCGCGGGCGGGGCGGGGTGGGGCGGTCTGGTGTTCTGTTGGCACGGCGGGATGCTATCGGCAGCTCTGCGGTCGGCCCGGCCCGGCGCGGCGCTCGGTGCTGCTGCTCGCCGCGGAAGCCGAAGAACACCCTCAGCCTTCCCCCTCCTCCTCGCCCCGTCCTAAATAGCAAAACAAACTATGCCCGCAGACACGGCTTAACCTGCCTGACCGGGTAGGCCTACAAGCAGGGCTCTGGGTGCGAGCTTACACATCCAATCGGAGTAACTGCGAGACATTTGCCCGAGGGGGGATCACTCATACAAAATGTGTGCAATGATTTTTTCCCCTTTTGTTTGAATTTTCAAGGAAAATATCTGCCACTTTTTGATAAATTTTGATATTTTACCCCCTCCCCCATTTCCAAATTCTTTTCTATTTTATTTCGTTATTTTTTTTTTCCCATTTTTTCTCGTTGTTTCGGATATTTCTGCATCTTTCTTCTTTATTTTAAATTCGATTTTTTAAAACGATTTTTTTTTTTTGGGTCGTCCGACGACTTTCCGAAGTGATCCCTCTCGCTTTCTCTTGCGGTTTCAGAGCAGTCCACGGATATCTGCACATTATAAGTAATTGCCTCATAGCCTAACAATACCAACAGCTATCGTCAAAGCGTAGTTGCGAAAAACCGTTCACGAACAGGGAGACTCTGCAAGGCCACGAAAGGGACGTCCAGTCTGCTGCAAGCGGCTGCGCCGCGTTTTAGCAGAGAAAGGGAAATTGTTGCGGAAATTGTGCACGGATGAGTAGCCAGCCGCGCCGCTGCCGCCTTTCGGCCTGACTCGTTCTTTTCCTCGCGGCGCGCGGGCCGGGGCCGCAGGAGCCGGTCAGCGGGGCGGTAGGGAGGGGGTAGGGGAAGGGGGAAGGGGGGGGGGTGGCACTATTTCCCGCCGCGCCAGACCAGAAGGTCCTTGCCGATGGTGACCCGAATCCTTTGCGCGGCGCCAGCCCTAGTGCCCCGGAGATGGCGCGTGGCGGGGGCGGGGCGGGGGGTGGGGGGCCGGGCACTGTGGCGTGGAGTTCGCTCCCCCCCCGCCTCGCCTCCTGCGCGACCACCGTTAATCGACCGGGAAATGAGTGCAGCAACTGTAACTGTCAATGGTGACAACAATGTAGCTCAAGATGGCAGTGATGGGCAGGGCGCCCCGGCCTGGCCCGCGCCCGCCCCGCCCCGCCCCGCCCCGCCCCGCCCCGCCCCGCCCCACGGCACGCCACCTGTCTCACGCCTCTCCCGTCCCGTCCTTCCTTCTCCTCCTCTCTCTCCCTCTGCTATAGCTCGTCAACGCCTTTCCGCCTCTCTCTCTCTCTCTCTTTCTGTCTCTCTCACTAGACATTGTGCTGCTGTGTATATGTATATATGAATAAACATGTAACCACTCTTTTGTTTTCTTGTCACAAATGTGATCTATACATTTATATCTGTTAAACTCCAAAATATTGTATATTATGAGAGCGGGTGAGGCGTCAGCGGGACGAAAGTCCCTTGCTAAGCCCTGATAAATCTAAATCTAAAATCTAAATCTCACCGGTGGTGGACCATCAGGACCATTCCATGTACTGGGTGTTTCTTTGAATGCGTAACAGTGTTGCGGGATTGCATACTCGCCAGCGCTGCAGGGGCCATGGCGCCTTACGGGCGAATGGGGTAGGCAAACCGACAACACTGTTACGCATTCAAAGAAACACCCAGTACACATTCCAAAAAATTTTCATCAAATACCTATATAATTTTCGATCTGCATGATGAAAATCTTTTCCATGAAGCCCACTTATTCCTTCCATTCCAATAAATATATTCCGGAACATAACCCAAAAGTTGCACCCCTCGCTCTCCGCCCCCAGGTCGGCCCGCGCCGCCGGCGGCGCGCTCCGCTCTTACTTTACACACTCGGCTCGGCTCCCGCTGTTAACAATGTTTGCCCGCCAAGTGTAGGTAAATAGTTTTCTGCAGCGGCAGCAGTTAGCGGTGTGGCTCCGTGCCGCGGGCGCATCTTATTTCTGCAGCCGTCCGCGCCCCGCCAGCCCGCCGCGCCCGGTGGCGCCGTGCCCGCTGACTCAGGCTTAAGGCTTAGGCCCCGCCCCGCCCCACCCCGCCCCGCCCCGCCCCACGCGGCCCGCTGGCGCTCTCTGTCTGCCCGACGCAGCGAGCACCAGTGAGCACGTGTGCGACGGCGACGGGTGCAGGCCGGGGCGGGGCGGGGCGGGGCGGGGCGGGGCGGGGCGGGGCGGGGCGGGGCGGGGCGGGGCGGGGCCGGGGCGGGCCGGGGCGGGCCGGGGCGGGGCGGGGCGGGGCGGGGCGGGGCGGGGCGGGGCGGGCCGGGGCGGGGCGGGCCGGGAGCCGGGGACCAGAACAAAAGCGCCCTGCAAAGTGAGCCGCCGCGCGCGGGGCCGAGCGCCGAGCGTCATGACGGCCGGCGGTGGCCAGCCGCGACTTACTCCCGAAAAGAGCTCGCTCTCCTCGCCCTGTCTCACTCGCGCTCATTGGCTTCGCCGTGTCCGTGCGAGAGAGACAGAGCGAGGAGAGCGCTCGGCTGACTGCATGCGCTGCTGACCACTGGTGCGCCGGCAGCGCCGGCAGCAGCTCGGCCCGCCCGGCCCGGCCGAGGCAAAAAGAGAAAGAGGACGGCCGGGCCGGGCCGGGCCGGGCCGGGGGAATACAGATTGGCGTGATGACCATGTACTTAGGACCTGGGCCTGGGCCTGGGGGCCGCCACGCCGGGGCCCCTGTGGGTGGCTGCCCGGCCCGCCCGGCCCGGGGCCCGGGGCCCGGGGCCCGGGTGCGAACCGGACGGAGACACAAGAGGAACAGGGACCGGCGGCGGGGACCGGGCAGGAAGAGGAGGGTGGGAAGGGGGAGAGGGGGACGTTATTTGACTTTGACAGTCTCTGCCGGGCGAGGCGCGAGCTGAGCCGAGCTCAGCAGAGCAGAGGCGACGAGGGGAGGAGGAGGAGGCAACCTTTGTTGGGCTCACTCACTCACTCACTCACACCCGCACTCCACGCCGTGCCCGCGCGTCCCCGCCGCGCAGCTGAGAGCTGAGCTGAGAGGATGCGGACGGGACGGCCGCGTTAGTCACGTTCAGGTCGGCGACGCCACTGAGAGTGGCCCGGGTCGGGTCGGGTCGGGTCGTGGCGGCGCGTGGCAGGGCGGGGCGGGGCGCGCGCTCTTGAGTTTTTACTTTTGAACCCTGCTGGTTCGGCCCGCCTCTGCTTTGCTCCGCCCCAAATCCCTTGGGACGTGGGTCGGGGCGGGCGGGCTGGCGGTCGGTTATTGGGCAGTAGATCCAGCGCGCTTCTTCATCCTACTACTACCCCTCGGGGCGCGGCGGGGCGTGCCCGGGCGGGTCGGTAGCGAGACTAGGCGGGACCGTGCTCGATATTACACCGGCCCCGGTCAGGGTGGAAGGCTGTGCTGTGCTGGGCCAGGCCGGGCGAAAGGGATTGTGTTTTTGTGGGGTGGCCCCGCACCCCCGCCCCGCTGCTGCGGTCGGCTGATGGTCCGGCGGGGCGTGTCCGGAGTGTCACAGTTGAGCGGAGTAGTTTAGTGGACGTTTATCGAGAGCCCGCTAGCCTGCTTCCCTTTCCTCTCGGTGTACCACGGGAGGGCGTGCAGCCAGAGCTGGTCATAGGGGATGGTGATGGTATCCGCTCACGGACTGACGGGCGGCTGTGACGAAGTTATCGGTGACTTCATTTCTTCACGAACTACCGCCGATACAACCCTTTGTTGAAGTTGAAGTCCGTCGTGGAACCAGTGTTAACTTGGACTTATGTCTTCTGCTGCTGCGTTACTCACATTCTGGGTTTTAGTTTTTCCTTCGGCCACCCGTGCGAGTAGCGCGTCCCGTTCCGTTCCCATTATTAACTTTTTAAATAAACGAAACGCCCTTCCCGCTGTTGTTGCGGACTGCCTAATGCGTATATAGGCACACGCAATTACCCAAAGTGTACAGGAAACAATGTTGCCGCGGAGCAGCCCGCCCCCCAGCTGGACGAGCTGGACCCTGCCGGACCACCTGCTGTTCTGTCCGCTGGCCTACCTCTACCCCGCCCCGTCGGGCACCACTCACTTGCTTAGGACCCACCAGATGGAACTTTCGCCGGTTTAAATGGCGTCGATGCCGGTTGCGCCCTGGCGCGGGTGTGGGAGAGAGTGAGAGTCATTCCCTATCCCTCTCTCGCTCTCTCTCCCTCTCCCTATATCTCTCTCTGTCTCTCACTCACTCATGACAGTGACGGCTGCTGCCTTGCGAGACACATTGCTCGCAGTCGTGAGGTCATTTTAAGCTCCCGACTTTATACCCCACCCCTCACACCTCCGACGCTGCCATCGAGTCTTTCGGTTGGGCCGAGGGGGGATCACCTCGAAAAATCATTGGAGGGACCCCAAAAAATCAAGATAAAATACAGAAAAAAGATACAGAAAAGTCCGAAAAATCGAGAAAATACGAACAAGTAAAGAAAATAATTTTTTTTAAAAATATCAGAAATGCGGGTCGAAGATCAAAATTTATCAAAAGGTGACAGAAATTTTCCTTGGAAAATCAACAGATTTTTTTTGTTAAGAAAATATCAAAAGTAAAAAAAAAAAATCATTTTGTGTGAGTGATCCCTCCTTGGGCTGGGGCTCTCCGGAGGAGGCCTGTCCTGGGTCTCCTCTCCTGTTGTGTTTTGTGCAGCGGACTGTACAATTGTCCGCACGAGTGCGCCTACGCCGTCGTGCCGCGGGCCGCGCGGTACAGTCGCGGCGGGAAGTGTCTGCGCGGGAGTAGGAGCAGCAGCAGCAGCAGAAGGAAGAGGCGCGTGCGACACATCGGTTTACAACGAGACAAGCCCGCCTCTCTCATGCTTCTCCTCGGCTATCCCCCTCCCACCCCCCTCCCCCTCTCTCCGCGTCTCCTTCGCTCCCTCTCGCCCTCCTTCCCATATAATTCATCCGAGGGACAGGTGAGGACGATTAATGGAGGAGCATTATGTGTCGGAGCTGTCCGCCGGCAGGAGAACAAGGTCGGCAACACGGTGGAGAGAGATACGGTGGGGACACTGAGCCGCTCCGGGCATACCTGGGAATGTCCCAGTTTTGGATCCGTTTTTAGTTCCGCCGGGCTCCGTCCGCCGCGCTGTATGCAGAGTGTACCGGGGCGTGGCGTAGCGTGGCGGTACGCGCGAGAGAGACAGATAGTCACTGTGAGAGAGAGAGGTCCGATGCGCGTACCGTCCAGGCTCTCCAGCGTACCGGCCCGGCGGCCGGCTCCAGCGGGCGAGCAGACGTTAGCAGGTAAATTCATCTCACACGCTCGCATCTGCCGGTACGCGCATCGGACCTCTCTCTCGCACAGTGACTATCTGTCTCTCTCTCGCGTACCGCCACGCTACGCCACACCCCGGTACACTCTGCGTACAGCGCGGCGGACGGAGCCCGGTGGAACTAAAAATGGATCCAAAACTGGGACATCCCCAGGTACCCCAGTGTCCCCACCGTATCTCTCTCCACCGTGGTCGGCAACGAGCACCGCCGTTTGGCGGAGCCTGGCCCGGCCCGGCCCGGCCCGGTGCGGGAAGGGGTTGTGGAGGGGAGGGGGAGGGGGGAAGGGAGGCAGGGGAGGGAGGGAGGGAGGCGGTGTGTCTGCTGGGCCTGCCCAGCCCAGCCCAGCCCGAGCCCAGTCGCTTGACGTAGACAGTGACTAAGAATATTCGCTTCATTGAAAGGCGAGACGGTACAGTCTGAGCTCGGCTCGGCTCGGCACGCCTTGAACCGATCTCTCTTGTGCACGTCTTGTCCGCCGCAGAGGACACGACGCCGCCGCCGCCGCTCGCTCCTGCGGGCCTTCCCCTCGCCGAGTGGACCCATCAGACTCGGTACGGCACGCCGCGCCCGCCAAACGATATGTGTACAGTCAGCCCGGGCCCGGACCTATTGGCAGGGCGGAGCGGCGGGCGGAGCGCGCCGGTTATCGGCAGTCGATGTATGGCCCCTCGTTGGCGGTCGGGTCGGGACGGGCCGCGCCGGGCCGCTCGGGCGTATGCATGGCCCAGGTCAGGAATCTTCCGCCGCGCTGATCCAGCGCCAGTCCCGGCCGCCCCGGCCCGGCAGGTTTTTTTTGGGGCTTTCGTGTTTTGGATTGCGTGAATTACGGCCCTGGTCGTGTGAGGCATGGTGTGGCGTGGCGTGGCGTGGCGTGGCGTGGCGTGGCGTGGCGTGGCGTGGCGTGGCGTGGTGCGGATGAGGTAATAAACACGCTTTGAATCGACGGGAAGGCACGGCGCGGGCAGATCAGGCGGGAGGCGGAGTGGAGCCCGCGGGATCCGCAAATTCCCCATCCTTCGGCACCAGCAGCCTCTGTGTGTGGAGGGGAGAGAGGGCCACGGCGAGGATAGCCTGGTACGGAACGCTTTTGGATAATCGACCAGGAGGCTCATATCCATCCACCCTCGGAGCAAAACCTCGTGTGGCCGGGGCCGGGTAACCAGTAACCACCGCACCGCTCTGGCGCTCTGCCTACCTCGCACCCAGCAGACTCACTCCGCAGCGCGTTCAAGGGGGATTGGGTGAAGTCAATAGACCCCCTAGTGCCATAGGAAAAAACCGCTAAAGTTTTTGTACACCTCGTAGTTCAGGAAAATTAAAAAAATAAATCATTAAAAGAATTCAGAAAAAAAATCAGTTAAATTTATTAAAATTAAGAAAAATTAACTAAAATCGGGTAAAATTCAGGTGAAATAAATTCTCACAAATTATATCAATGTTCTCAAAAATCAACTAAAATTCAGAGCTGTTTTCCCCTCGGAGGGTGGCAGTCTCTCTCTCTGTCGCACTCATGTAAGAGGGACGTGTTGCCCATGTGCCCCGGCCGGGCCTGTTGCGTGGTCCCCGCTCCGCCCCTCCGCGCCTCGCAGGTCCATAACGAGACTCCCTCCCCCTGTACCCCCGCACGGGGCCCCTCGCCTCGCCTCGCCTCGCCTCGCGGTGGCGTCCAGAACGGGTTGCGGAAGATGATTTGCCAGGGCTAATTACACTTTTGGCCCGGAGGCTGCTAAGGCTGAGAGTCTGAGTCTGCGGCGCGGCGGTGCGGGTGAGCCAGCCTCACCTAACCTCGCCTCGCCTCGCCTCGCCTCCCCAGCCCCCACGGCATCCTTTATTCGGCGCCAAAGCCTGTAGAGGGGAATATGTAACTCCCGTACCGCCGGTGTGGCGGCAGATTTCTGTAACCTTATACCGACGGGTGGACCTCTTCAACTATTCCATGGAAACATCGGAGACTTCACTGAAAATGTTCCAAAAAGTTTTGGAGTAGAAACAGAAAAATTTCTTGCGAGTAATTTTGTCAAAGTCCCAACTACAGTGCATCTCAACCGGTACCGGTCCTTAAAAAAAAAATCGCCAGCTTTCGATATGTTGTTTCCCAGGCTTCAAAGGGCCCAAAAGCGTCTACCTTGCTTTCAAAATTTTTCGAGCCGACACTTAGGCAAAATTATGCTCGCTGAGTTAGATATTTTGGACTATTTGTAAAATATTTAGAATAGACGGAATATCGTTAACATAGAACCACTCATACGCCATTCTTTACTAAGTATATTCCAGAAAAAAATTTCAAATATTTCATATATTCCAGAATAAATTAAAGGTTGGCGTGAAGTTGAAGTTGGGAGCGTCCGGGCCGGGCCGGGCACCCGGGCACCTCCTCCACCTCGTCCTCGCCATCACCATGACCCCGGCGTGCCGCGCCCCACCGCACCGCCGACCGACGGAGGGAAATAAACGTCGAAAACAGCGTCTCGCAGTAATACCTCCGATTGTTAGCGATGTGTTTTCGAGACGAGGCGGCGAAACGTGAATATAATTTCATTTTCGTCGGACGGCCCGGGCCCGGGCCGCGTCGGACGTGGCAGCGCGCTCGCCGCATACAGCTCAACGTACAATTACGCCCATCAGACATCGACTTTCGATGTATCGAAGTGGCAAGCCGATGTTCTCGGAAGCGCGTAATGTGTCACTTCCATTTGGCGATGCTTCACACCTCTGCAGGGCGGTGCGGTGCGGGGCGGGGCGGGGCGGATTGATGAGAGGTTGTGGGGCTGAATGGTCTGAAGCGGCGGCGCGGGGCGCGGCGTGCCGCAAGCGTGGTTGTGTTGGCGGGCGGGGCGGGGCAGAGTGAAGCCTCTCTGTCAGAGTAAGGAGTGCAACTACCGACTTACAAAGCTGCACGAGCGGCATGTCAAAAAAAAGAAGTTTATTTTTATTTATTTTTCTGATATTACACCGTAATTATTTTTCAACAGACTATTTTTTTTACGGTTTGTGCCTAAATTTCTAAACACTGTTTACCGTCTACAGTAGGCCTACTGTAATTTTTAACACAGCGTGAATCTGCCCTCCTACATTCCTATGCCACACTGCGGGCTGCGCGGGCCGCCCAGTCGAGAGGTTTGACAGCAGCGCATGGAGTCCTCCCGGGTGGGGCCGGGCCGGGCCCCGGGCGCCACGGCAGCACTTCTGTCCAGTCAGGCGACGGCGACCCGGTCCGGTCCCGGCCCGGGGCTGGACAGCAGGCTGATTCCGAAGATCGCTCTCGTGCCTCCGTCCTCGTCGCACCTACGGCGGTGCCCTATGTGGGGGATGGCAGGTCCGCGTGAGTGCGACAAGGACGGAGGCGCGAGAGCGATCTTCGGAATCAGACGGCAGGACAGCAGGACTCGCGGAGCAGCGCTCTCCTCTCCGGCCATGAGCCCCCGCGGCCCGCGGCTCAACCAACCGATAGTCGGAAACTTTTGCAACGTGGGTGGAGCTGATTTATCCGTTCTGTGGAGGGGCGGGGCGGGGCGGGGCGGGGCGCGGCGGGCGGAGGCTACGGGGGACGCGCACTGATTTGTAGGACTCTGCTCTGCAGCAGGGCTAAGGGCATGGCATACAGGGTGGCCTGTGCTGTGCGCGCTCTCTCTATCGCCTTCTCTCTCGCTCGCTCTCTCTGTATCCCTCTCCATCTCTTTCGCTCTCTCTCTCTCACTCACACACACCACCGTTCACAGCCTGCGGACCCGATCCATTCGTCTATAAATCTGCGGCTTGGTCCAGGCGGCAGGCCACGCGTGCAGCTGTCCCGGCGCTGGCGGGGCGTGGCGGGGGCGGGGCACGAGTGGATGACTGCTAGCGCCCCGCGGAGTCATAGGGGCTTACCGGTGGCGCCTAACGACTGTGCGGGTGGTCTCTGGGGAAACTTGAATGAGCCACGCCCGAGGGGGCAACGACTCTGAAATTTTTGTACACCTCGTCATTCAGAAAAAAAAATCAAAACAATTCAGAAAAATTCACGATAATTTACGAAAATTAAGAAAAAAAAAATGTCAGAAAAAAAATAGCAAAAACTCAGAAATATTCACGAAAATTCACAAAACTAGTACACCAAAATTCAGAGTTGTGACAGTGTAGCGCCAATGGCAGTCGTAATTGTCACTCCCAGTCCCAGCCAGGCCCGTCCCCGTCCTGTCCAGCAGCCAGCACAGGCCAGCAGCAGCAGCAGGCTGCGGCCAGCACGCCCACCCCGCCCCGCCCCGCCCCGCCCCACTGCCGACCCGCTGCAATAATTAATTGGGTGGTCTGCAAGTTTCCGGCCGAGCTAACACTTGCTCGCTGGGAAACTCTCTTGCCGTCGTTGCCGCTGCCGCGGCGGGGCTCAGACCCCCGCGAGGCCCCGCGAGCCCTGCGAGCTGGTTTGCCCATCGATAACCGCTAGCGCCGCAATCAGTTGAATTTGCCATTTTCTTCGCCGACGCGCGACGCCACTGACCTTGGCCGCGGGCTGGGCTGGAGAGCGTCCTAGCTTGGCGTGGCCCGCCCTGCCCCACCCTGCCCCATACCCCACCCCGCGCCGACGTGATGCGACGCCCGGCCCCTCCACGACTCGGCCCGGGCTGGGCTGGGCTGGGTAGAAGCTGGGCCCATTGTTCGGGGTGATAAGGATCGCGCCTCTGGGTTCTATCCGTGCGACTGTTTGACGGGCGCGGCCTTCTCCGGGAGTGCCTCCTCTGCCTCCGGTCTGCGCCGGGCCGGGCCGGGCCGGGCCGGGTACGGCCAGCAGAAGAGCTCTTCTCCTCGCTGTGTCTCTCTGTCGCACTGATGGGGAGCGCCGAACAGGTGCGAGAGAGACAGAGCAAGAAGAGCGTTCTTCTGAATCAGTCTGCAGGGAGGCAGTCGGCAGTCGCAGGCGCCTTCGTTCTGCGTCGTCAGGCCAGACCGAGGAGGAATCACTTCGACAAATCATTTAAAAAATTATAAAATAAAACATTTAAAAAAAATGAAAACAAAAGATCAAGAAGAAAAATGCCGAAAAATACGAAAAATCGAGAAAAAAATGAATAACAACAAAACGCAATAAAAATTTAACAAAATCAGAGACGGCGCTAAAAGATCAAAATGACCAAAAATTGATAATGTCCTTGAAAAATCAAAAGAAAAATCACAACAAAAAATAAACAAAAATAAGAACATAACATAACATGAAGCGGTCTTCTCTGTGTAATGGTGTGGTTAAACAGTACATATATATCTCTGTAAAGCAGCGAGAAGATCTTTTATTTCCATTCGTAACCACTCCTCTCCAGTACAAACGTTTCCTGCAGTCAACATTCTTGGCGCCGTGACCTACCTCAAGGCGCTCCTGCGCTCCTGCTCCTGCAGCGGCCCCAGTCGAGACCAGCCGAGCTGGACCGGCCGCCGGGCCGGGCCGGGCTGGGCCGGGCCGGGAGCCCTCAAGGGCATGGGGCCCGGCCCAGCCCGGCCCGACTGTGTCCAGCGGCTGGACTCCAGGCCAGGCCAGGCTCACCGCGGGTCCCGGGTCCCTCCGGCGGGGCGCGGCTGCCCCGCCCCGCCCCGCCCTGCCCCACCCCGCGCGTCCTCCAAACTGGTCACGGCGGAGAGGTCTGCACCGTGGGTCTGGAAACAGGGGAAGGAGGAGGGGGGGAGGGGGGGGGGAGGGCGTGGGTGGACTTAGGAATGCGGCGCGTGGCGCGCGAGCAGGCATATCGCACACGGGGCCCAGCGGGGCCCAGCGGGGCCCAGCGGGGCCCAGCGGGGCCCAGCGGGGCATATCCCTGGCACTGACCTGGGCCCAGCAGCGTGGCGGGGCGGAGCGGACCCTCCCGCCTGGCATGCCGGACGCCGCGCCGTCACGACGCCCCCCGCCTCACCGCGCCCCGCCCCGCCCCACCTCACCACACCCCGCCCGGCGCTCCGCCGGGGTCCACCACCGCGAAGGGGTGGGGCGGGTCGTGCCGGATGCTGGACAGATGATGATGGCTTGAGCCACGCGAGCGTCAACGCTATGGTAAACACGTGACGGCACCGCCCGGCCCGGCCCGGCCCGGCGCGTCCCAGCGGCCCAGCGGGGCGTATGTACGATGGGCTCGGACCACTAGGGGAGCGGGGCGGGGCGGTCACGTTGCACCGCAAAGGTTCTTGAACCACGTTAAAGTTCATGAGTCGATATGAATTTCATAATCACCTACCCAAAGGGACAAACAACTCTGAATTTTAGTGAACCAATTTTGTGAATTTTCGTGACCTTTTGCTAGAATTGTTCAAAAATTTTCGTAAAGTTTTTGCTAGAATTTTGCAAAATTTTCGTGGTTTTTTTTTTTAATTTCCGAACTTTTCTTAATTTTTGATTTTTTCTTAATTATGAGATGTACAAAAATTTCAGTGTTCTCCCCCTCGTAGCTATAACGCACTTATCATAATATTGTAACAACTTATAACACTTTTACGATTTTGTTTGTTTGTTTGTTTGTTTGTTTGTTTGTTTGTTTGTTTGTTTGTTTTCTGTCCGTTTGTCTGTTTGAGAGTTAGCTGATCTTGTGGCCTGTTCGCCTCCATGAGTGCTTACAGCTTTGGTCTCTGGTGTTGCAGGTGGCTCCCTCAATGGGCGGCTGAGCCGTGCGGAGCGGTGCTGAGCGGGCCGTTTGGCGGCTGAGGCGTGAGGCGCCCCCTCCCCCGCCCGCCCGAGGCCCCCACGCCCCCGGGCCCGGGCCCCCTCGGGGGCTGCGTCCAGCAGCCACGAGGCGAAGACGCCTGCGCCAGCCGCGGCCCGCCGCCCAGGGGCCCCAGCCGGGGCCGCAGGGGGGCGCGGGGGATGTCGCCCCCGGCCCCGGCGCCCCCCCGCACCCCGTCAACGGGGACATGCGCGCGGCCGCAGCGCCGTCCTCGCTCGCGCCGGTAAGTCGTCACGATATAACCCTCTTGTTTCCATTATTTTCTAGCGCGCGCGCGGATCACAATCGTTTTTTTGTATTTTTTTTTCTTTTCAACGTGCCAACGGTGACGGTCTGGTTTGAGTGGATCAGGAGGGATTAACCTTGGGCGCCTTCTCGATATTGCCTGGAGTGAAGCTCGACTCGGAGAACTGCTGAGCCGGCAGGCGGCCAAAGCGGGGCGCGGCGGGGTGGGGCGGGGAGAGAAAGAAAGAGGCCGCGTTATAAAGAAGTCTGTTTTTGAATGGCTGACCGGATTGGTATGGCCGTGTTTGCTGCCCGGGCAGAACTGCTTTTTGAGCGACTCACCTCACATTTCATAGAAGTCGGCGCGGCGGCGGTCTACTGCGCGCCGCGCTGCCGCGGACTGCCAAGGCGGGGCGGGGGTTAGGTAGCATCCCGCACACGGTGATATTTATGCGGATTGAGGCCCGTAAATCAAGGCCGATTTCGGCTCCACGTATAGCTACATACACGCACACACATACACACACAAGCTCGCGAGCGATGCCTTTCTTTCTTGATTTGCGCGTGACTTTCGCGGTGAGCGGTGCGTTGCCGGATGGACGTCCTTCGCAGACCCCCCTTCCCCCCTCATTCCCCCAATCAGCAGTTCGCGCGTTTCGCATTCCTCACCTGGCTCAACATTTCCTGTTTATATGCCTGGATCGGGTCGGGACGTGGCACGGCACGGCACGGTCCAGCAGCAATTATTTTATCTTTATTTCTCTCTAGCCTCCCCCGTCACCGTCACCTCTCTGGCCCGCGACCCCGCGCCCGCCCTGGCGCGACTTAACGCCAACAGTTTTCGCAGAATTGCCTCCTCGGCTCGGCTCAGGTGATCCGAGTCCGACCGCTCGGATTTCCATTCATTTTAGAAGCTCCTTTACCGCCTTCGACCTGCAGCCCCACTCACCCAGCCCTCCACTCCGGAAATGAATCGTGTCAATCAAATGTGGCTGCCGGCGGCGAGGTGAGGCGAGCAGACGACCGATTCCGAAGATCGCTTTCATACACCTGTCCTCGTCGCACTCATGGATCACTACCATGGCCAGCATAGGGCGCCGCTGTAGGTGCAACAAGGACGGAGGGATGAGAGCGATCTTCTGAATCCGTCGGCAGGACGGTGACGGGACGGGCCAATGCGAGAGCGAACGCCAGCCGAGTCGGGGAGCCCAGCGGAGCACCACACCGAAAAATATGACCAAAAAAAGCTGAGGAAACCAGTGTGGAGTAATTGTCACTACCCGCCGACCTCGACGCTGAGAAAAAAAAAAGTACCGGTGGTCATTTGACATTACTGTAATAATTAAAGAAAAGTATCTCATTTGGCTACAAGATCCACCGGAGGAGGGGTTCACGGGCGAATAAAAATTGTCCGTCCTAATTTTGACCGAGCGGGTAATTTCCCCGAAATCGAAAAAAAGCGCCACCTGGACGGGTGGGCACCGAAAGAATTGAACATAACAGGTAAACTTTATTTAATTGTTTTTTTTTATTTTTGATAAGCATGAAAAATCAAAATCAAAATAAAAGAAAAATTCAAGAAAACATCAAAATTGAAAAAAAGAAAAAAAAGTAACTAATGTAAACATTTTGTTTGAGATACCCCCCCCCCCCTCCCCTCGGATCCACCTTCACCACGCTTTGGTTGTGATAAGAATTTTTTTCCCCCCGGCCCTTCAATAATGTGTGGTTTTCGGTTCTGCTACGTCGCCGCGCGGGTCCTCGTCCTCACCGCGTGTTTCACATGGTGCGCCCGCCTACGGAGGTCACGCCGCGCCGCGCCACGCCGCGCCACGCCATCCAGTTCGGAGAAGGGAGATGATGATGAGGATGAGGACCACCTTGACCTTGGCGGGCGGCGCGGCGCGGACGCGGGCGCGGGCGCGGTGCGGCGCAGGGCGACGGACTGGACCGGGACCACATCGCAGATCGCCGGGCTCGGCTCGGCTCGGCCCGGTCCTACCCGGCTCGGCTCTGCTCGGGCTGCTCGACTCGGCTCGCTTGGTGTTCTCCGCGGGGTGTGGGGCGCGGGGCGGGATGGGACTCTCCGGTGGCGCCGGGACGTGTTCCTTCCACGTGTAGTGGGGCGTGGCGGCGCTGTGCTGCGCGGCGCGGCCCGGCAGGCAATTTGATACGCGCGTCGAGTTGATACAACACACAAACATTTCAATTAAATTGGCATATCGCGTCATGGCCTCTCCGCCTGTACACGGTGGTCGCACGAGTGAAACCTGCACTGTAAAAAAATTATCGGATTTTTACTATACAACTGTGTGGGAAAAATCCCACATGCGTATGGGACGCGAATTTTCCCATACATTTGTGGGATTTTTCCTACACGTAATTTTATGTATCGGGAAATTGCGATAAGTGAGGGAAAAATCCCATACTCTTTCGGTAAAATACCAACATGTGTAAGGGGACGTCTGATTATAAAGTACCGATTACTGCCGCTAGATGGCGTTACAGCATCTGACTGTAAATTCTTGCGCGGGGCTGATTAGAAATGGCAGTAAGATGACCTCTATCGCATATTCCGGTTGCATTGGAGGACAAGTGTGGATATGTCCTCCTCGGATCTCAATTTTTGATTTGACTCAGTTCTCATACGTTCTCAGTCAAATGGTGACCTGAACCTAAACACCTAGTTTAGGTCCTTTACATTATTTCAAAGCAAAGAACTTCAAGGCTACCACATCTCAAATACACCAGTACGATTTTTGCTGTCCATCAGTCATATAGGAAAAATCCCACACCGATATAGCAGATATCCTATATGGGTATAAGATTTTTCCCACACAGTCCTATAGGAGAAATCCCACACCTGTCTAGCGAATCTGTAGCATCAGTATGGGAATTTCCATATACAGTCGTGTGGTAAAAATCCCATACATTGTATATGTAAATTGCTGCATATACATTTATGGGATTTTTCCGACACAAATTTTTTACAGTGTGCGTGAAGCGGAGCTAAAAGGTTCGCCTACCTTATTGGCCTCCGGCGCACCGCAAAGCTCCAAGATAAATATCAAAAATCTTGAAAATTAAACTGCTCTCTCCTCTTCCTTCGTTTTTATCAAACCTAGTTCCATAATTTGCGATTGGTTGTTCCGTTTCTGCATTGGTGATTGGTTAGCCGGCGCCGCTTATGCCTCTCTCGCCTGACGACCACGATATCGTGCTTACGACTCACTTCACGCCGAGGGCTCTTTGACAGGGTGGCCTTGGGTGGTTGGGTGGCTGCAGCCTATAGCATTTAAAGTTCAAATTAACTTTCTATTTCAATTTTATCTCAGTCCAACAGGGTAGATAATTTAAACAATTTTTTTTAAATTAAAATTTGAAATAAAATTTCAATTTTAATTTTAGCTTAGCCAAATACCCCGCTTTCGTTGGTGGTAGACGGCAATGAGAGAAGAGACTGATTATATGCAATGCTTTCAGTTCTGCGATGCGACATGGGGAGATGAATGCTAAGATGTCCTGCTGCGTTGCTACGTCACTAATTGAGATGAAAAACATCATCTCTACACTGCGGAGGCATGATGGCGCAGCAGCTTATGTCGCGCTCGTTGGCTCAGGGCTCAGGGTGGGGGTGGGGCCCAAGGTCTCCTTAAGAGGGCGGTGAGGCAGGTGCGAGTCCCTGACCATGCCCTCTCTCTCACACACACACTCACTCACTCAAGCACACACCGGCAGTCGCGAATACACACACACACACACACACAGTCACAAGAGTTATGAGAGTGTGTTTTCACACCTTCAAACGCGCCGGCTATGGGCTCAGCCAGAGCGTGATGGCCCCGTCGCCGAGCCGAGCCGAGCCAAGCCGAGCCAAGCCGAGCCAAGCCGAGCCGAGCCGAGCCGCCTGATGAGCACCTTGAGAGCGCGCGCGCGGTGCGCGGTTCGGTTCGGTTCGGCACGGCGCTGTGAGGTGCGGTGCCCGGCGGTGCCCCTGCCTTGTCATCGTCGTCATGAATCACCACCACCGCTCTCCTCGTCGCCGCCGAAAAATATGCGAGGCGTTCAATTAATATTCAAGTGGTTCGACTCGGCAGCAGCAGCAGCGGTGGTCCGGGTCCGTCCTGCTCGCTGCGGGCCTGCGGGCTGGCTGCTGGCTGCCCTCGAGCTGCTCTGAGCACGCCCGCCATCTCGCACATTCCAATCCTGTCCTGATAAGGAGAACACTTTTGCTCCAGATTCCGATATATAACTTTTCTCTAAAGCGGAGCAGCAGCAGCGCTGACTTTATGTTTGTCTTATACGTCCGTCTCATTTTTTATTCCGATTTCCCGCCCTCGGCAGCAGAGCAGAGGAAGTCTTTCAGTTGAGAAGCTCGCCGAGAAAGGCTAATCGCTTGGGTTTGCTGCTCGAGGAGTGGTGGATCCGTGGCCAACCCCCCCCCCCGGCTGCCCTCGGGCTGTCGTAATGTACGCCGAGGAAATCGATGGCGCCAATTAACACCTCTGAACGACCCGGGCCAATCAGCCGCCGGCAGGACGAGAAAAAAAGATGCGCGCTGAGTTTGAATTGCGTACAATCATAGCGGCATTAAAGAGATATAGATACCCGCGTTTAGAAAAAAAATGGGTAGTCGTCCCTGGCGGAGGAGCGGCGCTTGACTTGTGGCGACCTCGCGGGCCTCGCGGCGGTGGGATCGGGCCCAGGCCGACCGACAAAAAGTAGCGGCGGGGCGGGGCGCGCGGTGGACTACTACGTCTGAGAAAAAATTAAAACGACTACTGTAGCGTCTCCCGCTGGACCACAGACCTGTGCTCTGCGGCAGTTATTCCATCTGCAGTATTTAAACCAGTTCCAATCCAGGACCGCGGACGTCACGTTATTACCCGCGGCCTGCTGTCTCTTTAAGAAAAAATTAAGGCACTTTTTGATAAAGTTTGGTCTTTCACCCCCGTTCCTGAAATTTTTCAGTTTTATTTTGGTGTCTTGTTTATTTTTCTCGATTTTTCGGATCTTTTTAGTATCTTTCTTTCTTGATTTTTTTGATTTTTTTTATAATTATTATGTTTTAGTGTTTCAAACGATTTTTTAAGGGCGGGTATGATTTTTCGTTGTGACTCCCCCCTCGCTGGACGCGAAATATTTGGAATACAGTCCTTAAAATGGAGCATGAAAGACCTTATTTTTTTCCAATTTATTTATTTTCAAAGAAATGAAATGCAATATGCGAAGGGTACAGAGCTACTCATCCGCTTCGACACCGTGCGATACCTCCATGCCGTGCGCGGCTATGGGATGGAGGCGCCGGGGCCCCGCCCCGGGGCGTTGGGCGGGGAATGTAAAGTGGCGTTTGACGTTCCCACCGCCCGGCCCATCCCGCGGTGTGGGGCGGTGTGGCCGATTTAAACAATCCTAACTCCAGCGCATATCTTAATTAGGCTGACTAATGGCTTGTGCTGCCATCTGTTCGGCCGCGCCGCGCCGCGGGGGGCTCCGTCCGGTCCGGTCCCGTCCGGCGGCTCTGTTCTGTTGCTGTTTGACCGAGCGGGGCGGGGCGGGGCGGGGCGAGGTGAGGCCGGGTATGCCGCGTCGTGTGCTGTGGCGATGCCCCCAATTTGTCGGCAGATCTTGTCGGCCCCGGGTAAACAGCAAACGCGCCATGGGTGGATCCTGCTTGCCCCACCCCAGATGTGTGTGTGTGTGTGTGTGTGTGTGTGTGAGAGAGAGAGAGAGAGAGAGAGAGAGAGAGAGAGAGAGAGAGGAAAGTGAAAATTTTGTTATAAAAATTGCAGGATTTATGTTTGTGTCCTGAGTATATGTAGAGTTAAAAGAAAAAGAATAGTGGAGAAAAGTAGAAAAGAAATAAGGCTTTGTGCTAATTTTTTTCTCATTTAACCGCTGGTATTTCTTTTCTTCTTTCTTCTAAATTTTGGGTGAATTTATGGAATTTAGGTCATTATTAATGAGGAAAATTTTTTGAATTCAAATATGTTTTTGTGAGCTCCAGCATAACTTTCTTCTCTATAATGAGTCGATATTGCAGTCTCCTTTTAAAGATTTTCAGGTAGCACGGGATAGGTGGTTGTTCTTCTTTTATCAGACACATGTATGATTTAGAGAGAGAGAGAGAGAGGGGGGGGGAGGGAGAGAGAGAGAGAGAGAGAGAGAGAGAGAGAGAGAGAGAGAGAGAGAGAGAGAGAGAGAGAGAGAGAGAGAGAGAGAGAGAGAGAGAGAGAGAGACAAAGAGAGAGAGAGAGAGAGAGAGAGAGGAGGGGGGGAGAGAGAGAGATGGCAGAGGCGGTTCTGAACAAGAAAGCCTCGCGGTGCAGCCACAGCGTCACAGCAGGAGCGGGGAGCAGGTCCGACCGGATGGGAGCAGAACAGAACAGACCATGCTACTGCTTCCTTTCGGACGGGACGGGGCGGGGCGGCCGGCACTGTGGTTGCCAAAGCCGCCAAGTTTGTAGCCAGGCCAGGCCAGCCAGGCGCGCGCACTGCAGCGGGGCGGGCGGGGCGGGGCGGGGCGGGGCCCGGGGTCTGCCTGCCACCCTTTGTCATCGTGGAGCTCAAACATCCCCGCCCCGCCAGCAAACTCCCATCTCGGCCCGGTCCCACTCACCATCCCGCGGGGCTAGAAGGGGAAATAGACAGCAGGGCTCGGCTCGGGCCGCTCGGGCCCGGGCGACACTATGTGGGAAGCCCATCTCATCTCACCTCCTCTCTTCTCTGCTCTGCTCTCCCTCTCCTCTTCCTTCCTCTCTCTTTCTCCCCTCCTCCCCTCCCCTCTCACAGCTAATTTCTTGTGCCCGCCGTCCCTTTCTCCTCGCTAACAAGGGAGCCATTCGTGTCCCCCGGGGCCCGGGGCCGGGCCGGGCAGTGCTTCCTGGCTGAATGGTGGTAGGACCAGGACCGCCGCTAGGTGCATATAGACTCGGATGAGAATGTCATCTAGTGGGGCTGGGAGAGGAGGGGGAGGGGGAGGGTCAGGGGCTGCAAGTTTCGCCGCGGTGAGGGTGCGGGCGCGGGGGCGGGCGGGGGTGCGTGGCGGGGCAGGGCAGGGCGCCGGGACCCGCTGCTGCAATATGCACGGCACAGAAACTCAACTCTGTCTCTCCGGCTCTGAAATGGCGCTTTTGTCGGCGGGGTGATGGACGGTCCCGTCCTCACGACGCTTGCTTCATTGCGCGTCGGAACGGAACTCCCCCCCTTGCCGAGCCGAGCCGCGAGCCCGGGCCGCAGGCGGCAACTGCGGGGCGTAGTGTAGCGCCGCTCCCGGGAAGGGGAGCATTTCCGGGACTTGCTCAAAACGCTCAAAACTTGGAGTTACCTTCTTGAGTTAGAGAGGGGGTCGGGCCTGTATCATCACTATCACTCATAGTTTCTTTAAGGAATCCGCATGGCGCAGCTGCTTGAGTCGAGATGTCGAGGTGTGGGAATGGCAGGGAATGGAAAATGGAAACATCTCTGAATTTTCGTGGACACATTTTGTGCATTTTTGTGAATTTTCATTGGATTTTTTCTGAAATTTCCTGAGTTTTTCAGGGGATGTCCCAGAAAATACACGCACATCTGATCCAAATTATTCTCTCAATTACATGATTAAATAGGATTTTTAGTAAATTATTGTGAATTATTTCTATTTATTCCAAATTATTGGAAATTAACTTGCAATAATGCAAAATAATCACAATTATTTCAATTATTTTTTAAAACTTTTCAGAAACAAATTTTGCTTTGCAATTAAAAGGGTGGCGTGAAAACATAGAAAATTTTTGCGGCAGTAAACCTCCCGAAGGAGGTTGCGGTTCCCGCCAGGCACAGGGCTTTTACCCCCCGTGGCAGCCAACTGCTTCGGTGTTCCATGGGAACCGGCGCTTTGCTGACTGCGATCCTATCGCGCAATTCGACAGATTTGATCCCCGTACCACCATTGGCCTACCCCTAGAGGTACGAGCGGTGTCAAGGGCGTTAGACTTCCTGATCCCAGTTTCAGAGGCCTTACCTCAGAGGGGTACGCGGGATTCGAACCCACAACCCCGAGTGCCGACACGTAGCCAGAACAGGAAGCGACCCAACGCCCAGAGCCACCGAGCCAACGGCGGTGAGACGTGTTTAACTTCTATTTGACCTACCATCCAGCAGCGGCCAAAGGGAATGTCAAGCGCGAAAAACAGTTTCCCAAGTGGGAGTCGAACTTCGGACCACTCGGTTCGGTGTTGCGCGCTCTACCAACTGAGCCACGACGCCTCGATGACTGTACAGTGCGACGGGTTCGAGTTGTATTTGCCCTGTCCTCCTGGCTGGAGGCTGCAGGATGCGGCAAATACGACTCGAACCGGTCGCACCGAAAAACCATCGAGGCGCCGTGGCTCAGTTGGTAGAGCGCGCTTCTCCGAACCGAGAGGTCCGAAGTTCGACTCCCACTCGGAAAAGTGTTTTTCGCCCTTGGCATTTCCTTTGGCCGCTGCTGGATGGCAGGTCAAATAGAAGTTAAACACGTCTCACCGCCGTTGGCTCGGTGGCTCTGGGCGTTGGGTCGCTTCCTGTTCTGGCTACGTGTCGGCACTCGGGGTTGTGGGTTCGAATCCCGCGTACCCCTCTGAGGTAAGGCCTCTGAAACTGGGATCAGGAAGTCTAACGCCCTTGACACCGCTCGTACCTCTAGGGGTAGGCCAATGGTGGTACGGGGATCAAATCTGTCGAATTGCGCGATAGGATCGCAGTCAGCAAAGCGCCGGTTCCCATGGAACACCGAAGCAGTTGGCTGCCACAGGGGGTAAAAGCCCTGTGCCTGGCGGGAACCGCAACCTCCTTCGGGAGGTTTACTGCCGCAAAAATTTTCTATGTTTTCACGCCACCCTTTTAATTGCAAAGCAAAATTTGTTTTTGAAAAGTTTTAAAAAATAATTGAAATAATTGTGATTATTTTGCATTATTGCAAGTTAATTTCCAATAATTTGGAATAAATAGAAATAATTCACAATAATTTACTAAAAATCCTATTTAATCATGTAATTGAGAGAATAATTTGGATCAGCTGTGCGTGTATTTTCTGAGGTCATCCCGTTTTCCAGAATTTTTCTGAATTTTTCCTGAATTTTCTAAAACATTTTTGAATTTGTTAATTTTTTCTGAATTAAGCGGTGTCCGAAATTTTTACAGTTGTTTCCACTTCAGGCGATAATAGAGGCACGAGCAGCGAGCATCGTCGACCGAGTTACACAATTAAAAATAACCAAATTGGTCGTTGTTGCAGTTGTTGTCACCTGAGTTTTCCTTGGATGGCGGCTAAGTGTGGCTTCGCTAATTAGATTAGATTGGATTTAATTTTTTTAGATTAAATTAGATTGCTCAGCCAATTAATTGAAATAATTGTGATTATTTTACATTATTGCAAGTTAATTTCCAATAATGTGGAATTAATCGAAATAGTTCACAACAATTTACTAAAAATCCTATTTAATCATGTAATTGAGAAAATAATTTGGATCAGATATGCGTGTATTTTTTGGGGCATCCTCGAATTTTTACTTGAATTTTACCTTGTCTTTAGTTAAGTTTCCTAAATTTTTCCTTAATTTTCCTAAATTTGTGTGATTTTTTTTCTGATTTTCTTTTTTTTTTGAATTGGGAGGTGTACTAAAATTTTAGAGTTGTTTCCCCCTTCATCGTTGCCTCTTCTCTTAACCGCTCTTAACCTAACCGTGGTCCCAGACTCTTTTTGCCCTTTGACCTCCACCTTCGATTCTTGTTTCCTCCTCCTCCTCCCCCGTCCTCCATCTCCTCCTCCTCCTCCTCTCTCCCGTGCTCGGCCTTGCTCTGGTTCGTCTCACCGCCCCGCCCCCACCGAGGTTATTGGGCAAGCCGATGCGCTCCTGATAGCCGCGGGCAACACGTGACAAAGAGGATACTGGGGCTCGGAGCCGCCCCGCCCCGCCGCCCCGCCCCGATCGAACCCTCCGCGGCCGCCGCGACCAAATGTCAGGCGTTGTGATAAATACCCCTGACGCCCCGGCCCAGGCCACGGGCCCATACTGCGCACGGCACGGCAGGCGAGGAGGGGACGAATATAAAAGGACCGGCGTGCGCAAAGTACAGGGGAGGGGGAGTTTTTCGCACGAAATCTGCGCGATGACGTGAGTATTCTCCATGACGCGCGACCCGGCCCCGCCCCGCCCCGACCGCACGCCGCACCATTGAGGCGGCCGCTATCGCCATACGTAACGCCTTCTTCTTATATCGAAATAACAACGACTCCGGGTCAGAGGCAATCTCGCACGCATCGGACTGATCACGCGCATTTGACAAGGCGCTGACTTTTATAGCCCTCCGTATGCCCCGGGCCCGGACCGGGCCGGGCAGCCCACAGTGCGGTGTCGGGGCGGTCGGCCGCGTGTGCAGCGGCAGGGCGGGGCAGGGCGGGGCGGGGCGGGGCGGGGCGGGGCGGGGCCCGAGCCAACAATGATAGATTCTCGCAATCACACAACACAACTCTGACACGCACACACGCCTGCCTGCCGATCTCAGCCCCGCACACAGCCTGCAACTCGGCTGTTCGGTTCCCCCTGCAGCCCGCAGCTGCAAAGATTGCATTCCAGGGAAAATAGATACGATACCAGTACGCATAATAAACGTTTTGGCATAATTTTACATGATCGAGCGAAATATTAAAAATAAATGCAAGAGATGAAGAAAATAAAGATTAGGGTAGTAAAGGCCATGAGCATGCATGACACCGTTTGCTAGGGTCGTGTGCGGGCGGGCGCGGGCGGGCGCGGGCGGGTGTAGTGAAGTGGAGCGCTTTACAATAGGGTATTTCACTCCGTTCAAACCGGATCCAAAGAAGAAAAGTATTGCTTCCTGATTTGTTTCCTCCTTGACGCTGATTGGCTGATGCCGTCGAAGTTCTCGGACCGACCGCCAGGTCTGCGACCGCCCTAGTGGCGTGCCCGAGAACTTCGTTGGTATAAGCCAATCGGCGTACAGGAGGAAACAATTCAGGAAGCAACACTTTTCTTCTTTGGATCCGGTTTGAACGGAGTGAAATACCTTATTGAGACACACTCCACTCGCGCCGCACCAGGCTGTCTGTCTGTAAATGGCGCGATACTCCCGGCCGAACCCTTTCACCGCTGCAACACTGTGTGTGTGTGTGTGTGCCAGTTTGTTTGTGTGTGTGTATGTGTAGATGTGGTGTGGGCCCCGATAGCCTGTTGGGCCTCTGGGCCTACATGGCCATGGCGGGGCCGGGCCGGGAGATGCCATCTGCTTGCAGCGCTATATAGCTGCTGCTCATAATGCGACTCGATGTACAAGACAATAACACGGCGGAGGTATGTCGTGTGGCGGGCCGGGCAGGGCCGGGCCTCCTGGCTACCCGCACGCCCACACACTCAAACACACACACACACACACACACAGTCACGCACACGCGCGCGCCGTGCACAGTGTTTAGAGGCGCACGTACGTACGTATTCGCAATTTGTCACGAGGCAGGCAGCAGGAGCTTTATATTTGCGCGACTGCGCGGGGCGCGTAGAGGGCGCAGGGCTGCAGTCATTGTGGCGGCGCGGGCGGGCGGGGGCGCAGTGCAGTGTGCCGCGCGGTGCACTCTGATGGGATGCACTCTGATGACCCGCCCCGCCCCGCCCCGCCCTCGTCACTCACTCCTCCTCACTCTCTGTTGCATGCACTCGCGCCTTGTTTGCAGACCCCCTCCCCCCCCCCTGCTGCGCGGGCGGCGCCCCGTTGATCGCAGTATGTGCCCTCCCTGGGGGAAGGGGGAGGGGGGATGTGCTGCTGACGGTGTGATCATTTTCCCCGCGCTGCATTTAAACCTCCCCCGCGCGTCGCGCGCGACTGCTGATGGTGCTGGGTCGCGCCCTTCCTCGCCCCGCCCCGCCCCGCCCGGCTAGACCCGAGTCCGCTCGCAATAACACTCTGCTGAGCGCGCGCGCGGCACTCGAGTGCACCCACATACATTCTGCTGTACGAACGCCTCGCCCCGCCCCGCCCCGCCCCGCCCTGCCCCGCCCTGCCCCGCCCTCTGCCCCGAGGGCTGGAGATCGGTCGAGGTCGCTGCTGCGGTACGGTGGTGGCGGCGGCTCCTGGGAGGCAGTGCCTACTTATTGTCTGCTCCCGCCGCGCTGACAGAGGGGAGGGAGACGGTGGCGTATGTTGAGAGGCGGGTGGGCTCCCTGTGTGTCGCAGACACTGAACTCGGCCCAAGTGTAATAGCAGGCGGGGCGGGGCTCGCCAGTGTATGGGTAACCTAGTCAAAATCATGGCCCACCCAAGATAAGAGAAACTAAGGAAGGTGTTTGTACATTTTCTCTTCTCGAGAGGTTTTCTTGACATAATGCGGGGGCCCGAAGCACATCGGTTGTCCGACCTTTTTTTTGTCCGACCTCGGGATTTTTGCGGCCGCCACCGTCACACGTTTCTTTTTGTCCGACCTCATTTTGTCCGACCTGGCAATCTGGGTGTCATAGTTATTTTTTTCTCCGACCTCGTTTTTTCCGACCCCAACGAACCGTAAGAGTCGCCTGCTATCCTCTGCGATTGCAGCTCGATTGTCCGACCTGATGATTTCCTCAAAATCCAAAAAAGGGCCTTGATGTTTCCCTACCTTGTTTACACGGGTAAAGTGGAAAAGGAATAGGTATCGTGGTCGGAGTACACGTCAAATTCATTTTTATTTTTTTTTTTTAAAGAGCTATTGAAAAAAAAATTGAAAAATTGGTAGGCCCCTACCTTACTCGCAACCTGCGAGCCCCGCCTGCTTAACTTCGGAGTTCTGATGGGATCCGGTGTGTTCCAGGCGACCGCCACCCCGCGGGCACGAGAAGTCCTCTCCGCTTCGGGGAGAGTCCCCGCTTAAGGCTGGCGGCCTGTCAGGCCCGCCGTACTACCCTATTTAAACAGCGCCTTGAAGCCGTAGGTAGCATTTCAGACCAACGACTGGGCACCACCGGACCGCATGACCGGTCAGTGGGAGGTAGAGGCAAGGCAGGACGATAGAGGGGGAGAAAAGCAGAAAGAGAAGTTTTTGCGGAAGAGTAAGCGTACGGTTGGTTAGACCTGTACTGACCCGCTCCCGCACAGGTCATGGAAAAGCTGTTTACTAAGGAGCCAGATTCATAGGCCTTACTTCCCCACGAGGGACCACCCCCCGTGGCATGGGACGGAACTTCCTGACAACTCGCTTTCGCTGCCAGTGAAGAACCTACCTGGGAATTGAACCCAGGCCCCAAGTGCCGAGTCTCATGACACCCCGCGGCTTTCGTGGCACTAAGACCACTAGACCGTCGGCGATTCCACGAGGGAGCTCCGTTGAAATGGGGGGTTTGAATTCCACGTCAAGCTGCTGTCCTCGGAAAAATTTATATTTTATAGCAAGATTTGAAGCCGGGTTCTTCGGCCCCCGGAGCATCACTATGCCGGCACGGCTACGACGCCCTGTTACGAGTCGGCTTTCCACTAAGGGTGACGCTGCGAAGAGCCGTAGTAGCCGACCAACCTGTGCCGGTGGCGTCATTAGTAGTACGCCTGCTCTCCTTGCTGGGACAGCCCGGCCGCGTGGTGACATTGGTATCCACATCGGCACCGTTAGGAGTACTGGGTGGGTACAGGTTCGAATACCGATCACAATTTTTTTTTCTTCGAAGTAGCTTGGTCTCTTTCAGTTGCCCGAGGCACAAGGACAGTGGATAATAAGGATTATAAGTAGATAAAAAATAAATCAAAACAAATCCGCACTCGACATTAATGTAAGGATTATATATATATATTATATATATATATTATATATATATATATATATATATTATATTATATTATATATATATATATTATGTAATGTTGTATATATATATATATATATATATATATATATATATATATATATATATATATATATATATATATATATATATATATATATATATATATATATATATTATATATGTAAGGATTATAAGTAGATAAAAAATAAATCAAAACAAATCCGCACTCGACATTAATGTCGTCGCCGGTGAAAGCACGAGTTGGACAGAAGTAGTGCCACCCCTATCTGTAACTTATTTTTTTTTTCCTCTTTTTTAACTTGGTAGCTTTGCTACGCGGTGAAATTTTTATTAAATAAAAAACATTTTTTTAATGCCTCGGGCAACTGCAAATAGGCAAAACTACGTACTGATAAAAAGAAATAAAAAGAAGAAAAAACAGGGTGGTATTAGAACCTCTGTCCAACTCATGATTTCACTGGCGACGACATCAATGTCGAGTGCGGATTTGTTTTTATTTATTTTTTACCTACTTAATCCTCATTATCCACTGTCCTTGTGCCTCGGGCAACTGAAAGAGACCAAGCTACTTCGAAGAAAAAAAAAATATTGTGATCGGTATTCGAACCTGTACCCACCCAGTACTCCTAACGGTGCCGATGTGGATACCAATGTCACCACGCGGCCGGGCTGTCCCAGCAAGGAGAGCAGGCGTACTACTAATGACGCCACCGGCACAGGTTGGTCGGCTACTACGGCTCTTCGCAGCGTCACCCTTAGTGGAAAGCCGACTCGTAACAGGGCGTCGTAGCCGTGCCGGCATAGTGATGCTCCGGGGGCCGAAGAACCTGGCTTCAAATCTTGCTATAAAATATAAATTTTTCCGAGGACAGCAGCTTGACGTGGAATTCAAACCCCCCATTTCAACGGAGCTCCCTCGTGGAATCGCCGACGGTCTAGTGGTCTTAGTGCCACGAAAGCCGCGGGGTGTCATGAGACTCGGCACTTGGGGCCTGGGTTCAATTCCCAGGTAGGTTCTTCACTGGCAGCGAAAGCGAGTTGTCAGGAAGTTCCGTCCCATGCCACGGGGGGTGGTCCCTCGTGGGGAAGTAAGGCCTATGAATCTGGCTCCTTAGTAAACAGCTTTTCCATGACCTGTGCGGGAGCGGGTCAGTACAGGTCTAACCAACCGTACGCTTACTCTTCCGCAAAAACTTCTCTTTCTGCTTTTCTCCCCCTCTATCGTCCTGCCTTGCCTCTACCTCCCACTGACCGGTCATGCGGTCCGGTGGTGCCCAGTCGTTGGTCTGAAATGCTACCTACGGCTTCAAGGCGCTGTTTAAATAGGGTAGTACGGCGGGCCTGACAGGCCGCCAGCCTTAAGCGGGGACTCTCCCCGAAGCGGAGAGGACTTCTCGTGCCCGCGGGGTGGCGGTCGCCTGGAACACACCGGATCCCATCAGAACTCCGAAGTTAAGCAGGCGGGGCTCGCAGGTTGCGAGTAAGGTAGGGGCCTACCAATTTTTCAATTTTTTTTTCAATAGCTCTTTAAAAAAAAAAAATTAAAAATGAATTTGACGTGTACTCCGACCACGATACCTATTCCTTTTCCACTTTACCCGTGTAAACAAGGTAGGGAAACATCAAGGCCCTTTTTTGGATTTTGAGGAAATCATCAGGTCGGACAATCGAGCTGCAATCGCAGAGGATAGCACGCGACTTTTACGGTTCGTTGGGGTCGGAAAAAACGAGGTCGGACAAAAAAAAACTATGAGACCCAGATTGCCAGGTCGGACAAAATGAGGTCGGACAAAAAGAAACGTGTGACGGTGGCGGCCGCAAAAAATCCCGAGGTCGGACAAAAAAAGGTCGGACAACCGATGTAGACTCCGGGGGCCCGCTTGTGTGGATTTCGCCGCGTCCGTAACTACTACTCGCACAGTGAAGCCATACATGCGCCATACAATGCGAGACTCACATCGCAGGCGACAGTGAAGGGAGCAGGGAGCGGGAAGTAGATCCTCATCGGACTAGCTGATAGCGCAAGGGAGGGGGGTCTCTGGATGATAATAATTACAGCCCCTACTTCCCCCACCCCCACCACCATATCTCTCAAATCCTGCGTCGGAGGAGGACGCCGCGCGCCTCGTGTTCGAGGCTTGATTCATGGTGAAAATATTGAAAAGGGGTCCGCGTTGATGCTATAGCCGCAAGGCCGCGCGCTAGGGGTGACTCGGCATTAAAAGTAACAGGGAATGAAAATAATATGGTAACATCAGTAGAAAAACGAACAAAAATGAGGAAAGGGGCGGGGGGCGGGGAAGCAGCAGAGTCGGGTATGAATAATGATGGTATCGGAAACGCGGGGGGTGACTGTCTCTCCCGCACACCCTCAATATTTGCTATAAGCTGCTTGCTGCGCCCCGCGCGCCCCGCCGCTGTACGCTCTGCGCGCCGTGCGTCCCATTTTGTTGTGTGCGAGTCATTGATTTGCCTGGACCGGACCAGACCAGACCAGACCGGGCTCCAAATCCGGATCACACGCGGGGCGGGGCGGGGTGGGGTGGGGTGGGGTGGGGTGGGGTGGGGTGGGTCGGGACGGACGCTCTCAACTCAGACAGACAGAGTGCCAGCAACGCGCCGGCGGGCCAGGCCAGCCAGGCCATGCCCGGGCTGCGGTCTGAATGAACAGGCCTGTGTGCATGATTAATAAGGAGGGGAGACCCATCCCCCGCCCCACCGCACCCCGCCCCGCCCCGCCCCACCCCGCCCGCCACACGCACCCCTGTCAGTCCGGGGCGGGGCGGGGCGGGGCGGGGCGGGGCGGACCGGACCGTTTCAACCCCAGCCAGCCAGCTAGCCGGGGCCAGGCCAGGGAGGGCACCGGCCACAGTGAGCAGCTTATTAGGTGCAAATCCTCTCGCACCTCTCAAAACTCCTCAGTAGTGAGCAAATTTTTTTTAAAAAAATGTTTCTCCCTTGAGCGAAAAAAAAAAAAAAAAACGAGCTTAAGAACTAAAGCAATTTTGAGCCCTGTGTGCCGGGGTGGAAACAACTCTGAAGTTTGTGTACACCTTTTAATTCAGGAAAATTAAGAAAAATTTACAAAAATTCACCAAAACCTAGGGAAATTTACAAAAATTATTTTATTAAAATTACGAAAATTCACATAATGTATTCACCAAAATTCAGGGTTGTTTTCCCCCTCGTTTGTAAGTACCTGTCTCGCAATTTTGAGTCCTTGCTCCTCGTGCTCCAGTTCCGCGTGGCGTGGCGCGGCGTCCCTTCACCGCGGCACGGCGAGGCACGGCGAGGTCGCGACGGATATGGGATTACAGTCTAGCAAACGACTTGCCGGCCGCACCGCTGCTACTCGCGTTTCTCGGAAAGGCGGACGTGTTTTTCATATCTATAAAGTACACGGGAGTGACAGCGCGCGGGGCTGCCGCCGGCGCCGGCGGGCGGGAGAGGGCGGACTGCTCGTGGGGGGAGGGGGGGGGGTGGAGGCAGCTCGCATGAGACGCCCGCTAACTTGACCCGAATGGAGCCCTACCTCCTACCTCACCTCACCTCACCTCAGCGCACGTAACCCCAATCACTCACTCTTAGTCTGCACAATATCCTCCCGCGCCGCCGTCCCGTCCCGCCCGTCCGGGAGGAATCATTCTACTGGGTTGGCAAACCAGCACCGCTCCACTCCTACACCGGCCCGGCCCGGCCCGGCCCAGCAGCGCGTACTGCGTACTGCCGATGCACCGCCCCCTCCTCGCGGAGAGTTATTGTTTGCAGGCAAAGTGACGTGCGCGATTATTGCGGCGCGTGAGTTACGCGGGGCGCCGCGGGCTGATGATGATGCTGTCAATAGTCGAGCAGCCCAGCCAGCCCGGCGGGGCTGGAGCGTGATGTGCCATCTGGAGTAATAGCTCTTTAGCTCGAGTGTGCTGGACAGGGGACTCGTGTAGTGTACCGCACCTTCAGGAAGTTGGCGCGTTTGTTTATATCCGTGTTATCATGTTATCTTCTTTTTCCTAAGCTTCTTAAAAAATAAATAAAAAAAACTTTCTGCAGACGCGTGGACCCGAGTGGGAATAAATATCTCTGAAATTTTTGTACACCTCGTAGTTTAGAAAAATTATGAAAAATTCAGAAAAATTCCCAAAAATTAATTTAAAATTCAATAAACATTCCCCAAAATACCCGAAAATTCCCAAATATTCACAAAATTCGTACACTAAAAACCAAAATTGTTTCCGATTCGCGTGGACCCCACGCCCCCCACGTGCTTGCATTCATGCGCTTCTGCTGCTGCACGGTCCGTGAGGCGCGGCGGCGCTAGTCGATCGGCGAGCAGGTGCGCGGCCACTTAGGCCCGCCACGCCCCGCCACGCCACGCCCCGCCAGGCCTCGCCACGCCCCGCCGCACGGCTGCGCTGGGGCCGCCCCCCGGGCGGTCGGAGCCCCGCGGGCGGGGAGACGTGCAGTGGGGTAATGGGGCTGATTTGCACAGAGCATTCTCTCTCTGGACCGGGCGGAGCAGCAAGGTGACACAGTGCCGAGTGTAGGGGAGTGTACAGGCGCGCCCTGCCCTTGTTCTCTCTCTCTTTCTTACACTCTTATCTCACTCCCTTCTCTTTCTCTTCTCTCGCTCCCTTCTGTCTCTCTCCCTCTCTCGCTCCCTTCTCTCTCAATAGTGCTCTATCCCCGTCTCCCCCTCCTGTGCTTTACCCCCGCCTCCAACCACGCCCAATTAAGTCTGACATTTTATTGGTGACGATGCAGGCGCGCAGAGAGAGGAAGGGAAGCGCGGGCGCGGGGGGACAACGGCCCGTGCTCACCGGCATAGGCAAAGGGACTTTAGAGGAGAGAGAGAGAGAGAGAGAGAGAGAGAGAGAGAGAGAGAGAGAGAGAGAGAGAGAGAGAGAGAGAGAGAGAGAGAGAGAGTAGTCGGAGAGAGAGACAGTAGAGCGAGATGTGTAGCGGCGTGGCTGGTGGGGCTGGGGTGGTGCGCGGGCCGATAGACGCGTCGGTCTGCGGCTGGCAGCATGTTGTTGTCTACTACTGTTGCTGCCTGCCACTGGCAGCTCGGCTACGCTCGCGTCTTACTCGCATCGGATGCACGGGCGGGGGCGGGGCACGAGGATGCGAGCTGCATGGTCGATGGCGCGCGCGTCCGCGTCCGTCCGCCGCACTGGCTGCGTGTGTGTGCGCGCGTGCGCGCTCGCCAAGGTGGTACGTACTGCACGTCTTTGAGGGGAAGGAGGGATCCGAGGGGTACCTCACCTTCTCCAATCAGTACACCCTGCGTTCTAATCATTTTGAAATCACTATCCAGTCACGAAAATTTTCGACACAAATCTTCTTTAAGCACATTAAAATTGCAAAATATCGAATTAGTACCAAAAAATTATAGCTTTCCTCAAGGTTTGGTCAAATTTTCCTTCCAATCACGATACAACCCTCCAATCAGTGTACACCCATTCAAAGAGTGAGGTACCCCTCGGAGGGATCACTTTAAAAATCATTTTGAAAAAATGAAATTTGAAAAAAAAATCAGAAAGATCAAATTTTTTTAAAAAGTGATAGAATTTCCTTGAAAAATCAAAAGAAAAATAAAAACAACAATTTCTTTAAAAAATTAAAATCTTTGTACACATTTTGATTCAGTGATTTCCTCGCTTGTTTATTATCACTTTGCTATGTCATAGACGTGTCACTATCGGCTGCATTCTTGTGACATGTCTCCGCGTCGCGTCTGCTCCTCTTGACCTTTGCTGCCGCGCGCTGCTGCTGCTGGACCAGCGCCGCGCCGCCGCGGGCGTTTGTTTTTGCACTGGTGCTGCTCGCGCGGAGGGTTCGTGTGTGTATCTTCTGCTTTGCGCAAGCCCACACACTAGTGCTCTGAACTCACACACACACACACACACACACACACACACACACACACACACACACACACACACACACACACACACACACACACACACATGCTGACCGAACAATGCGGCCGTATAACCCGAGGGTAACGGCCACCTGAAATGCACCGACCGACCGCGCACTGCGGCCCGGGCCTGGCCTGGCCTGGCCTGGCGGTCTTTAAAGTGTAATGGCAGTTGTCATATTATTGGGCCGTGCTGGCAAATCATATAGTATGGGATATAGCGGGGGTTGGGGAGGGGGGATGCGCGGCCCTGGCGCGGCGCGGCGCGTCGGGGTGGAGGGCCGTATAAAAAACTTCCCCGCCGCGCTGAGCCGTGCCGCGGCCGCCAACAACATTAACGTATATATAGTACAGTAAGCACTCTGGCCGCGCGGCCCAGCCCGGCCCGGCCCGGCGCACATAGCAGCGTTTTCGAGGGTCGTTGCAATTAGTATTGCTTATTGCTAATGCCGTGGGAGTTCCCCCCTGGTCCCTTGGTCGTGTCCCCCTCCCCCACCCTCTGTTGGGCGGGTGGGGGCCGTAGCCGCGGGACCCGGGCGGCCAATGGCTCGCCGTAAATAAGCGCCCTAACAAGCTTTTAGCACAATAATTTGCTTAGCGCAGCGGAGCACGCTGCTGTTCTGTTGGAGGTTTGAACGTATACATATTGCTCTCCTTTCCCGCGGGTATTAATTCCCGACCACCATGGTTTATAATTTTTTTTTCGCGGATGGCATGAATCTTAGGTGGTTTTTCAAAAGAGGTTTTTATAAACGTAGGATAATCAAATCACCCGGGCGTCTTTGGGTTGTTGTGTTGTGTTTATCTCGTTTCTAGCACTTTGTAGCTGTAGCTTTTAACTATTTTTTTGGTGATTATTATTGGTTTTATCATACCATCATTCTCATTACTATAATTACCATAATTATTATTAATAGGTTTATGACTCCGAGACGATGATGACAGCACTCGTCGAGTCCAGGCAGGCGCGGGGTTGTGAGTCAGCGGCCGGGTACCGCGGGTTGAGGCTGTAGAGAAGGTGGCTAATGCGCCACTTCAATTGTTGCTCGGTCCAGGGGTCTTTGGGGCCTTTAGACTAGCACGGTCGGGCCGGGGCCGGGCGGCCCCCAGGAAGGCCCGGGCAGGGCCGGGGGCCGGGGGTGGGTCGAGCCCCTCCCCGCCCCGCCCCGGCTCCACCCACCCACCCACCGCCCTAAACACGATTGCTATAAATCCGATCCGCCTGAGCTGGTCTGGCCGGCTGGGGCGCCGCTGCGCTGCCGTTGCTGCTGTGGCGGCAGCCAGGTCCTGGCCAGGTCGCTGTGAGCGAGAGAGTGAGTTACTGAGCAGTACCGACAGCTCTCTCTCCCTCCCCGCTCCCCCTTTCCTACCCGCGCTTTCCTCAAATCCACGCGCCGGGCCGGCCTCCCCGGCCCTGGCCGCGCCCCAATGGGATTAGTCTTATTAAATTCCAGCGGAGGGCATTCCAGCCCAGGGTCGGCAATCAGGGCAACACGGCGAGAAAACACGAAACAGGCTCTCACTCTGCCCTCACGGGGCGTGGCGGGGCGTGGCGGGGCGGGGCGGGGCGTGGCGGCCTCGCGAGGACAGGACACGCGTGCCATTTTGTCGCTGTCGCGCGCTCGTCCATCCATCCATCCAGCCAGTCGACCGCCGCCCCGCCCCGCCCCGCCTCGCCTAACGCCGTGCCCTTTTGGTAACCTCCCGTTAATCAGTGTTGCCAACAGCCCCGCGAGCGTGCGGATTCCTCCGGTCTGTCCCGTCGTGTCGCTCCGTCATCACTCTTCAATTCCTCGCATTAGTCTAGAACGCGACCGTAAAATATTAAAATATACGCGGAGCGTTTTTCTTATTTTTTTATTCGCTTGAATTAGCCTCTATTTTTATTTTTTCCTCACTTTTTCCCCTTTGAATTTTGAGTTGTTTTTTTTTTTTTTTTTTTTTTTTTTTTTCGTAGTCTGATATAGTTTGAAAACTGATATTGAGCCTCTCCCCTGAGAACATGGTGGGCTGCTTTAATACTGGTGTCTGGACGCTCCACGCGAATTTTTTTCGCCGGGGCGTTCGCTGTCGTGGTGCGGGGCGGAGTGGGGCGCTCGCCTTGCACAATGGCGTGTGCGCGGCCGATCACGGGGCGGGGCGCGGCGTAGCGCGGCGGGATGCTATCGACTCACGCCCCGGCCGTCCTGGGCTTGTGAAACACGGACTAGTCCGCGATGCTCGCGACCCGTGGCGCCCCGGCGCGGCCCGGCCCGGCCCGCCTGCTGCCCTCTCAAAGGGCGGCGGCGCGGTGGTGGTGGTGGTGGTGGTGTGGTAGTGCTGCTCTGGTGACAGGGCGCCTCGCCACGCCGCGCCACGCCCAATGAAAATGTAAATCCGAGATGGGAATCGAACCGCGGACGCGGCGTCGTCATCGTGTCCCTTCTCATGGATGAGCGCGCGCGGCGCTTAGGCGTGGCGTGGCGTGGGCGGGGGCGAGCCGAGCCGAGACCATAGGCGCGCCGCGGGGGATCTTGATTAGGGGCGCGGGATTACGAATGGAACTAGCGCCGCTAGCTCTACATCTCCTATAGCCCGCTAACACCCTCTCTCTGTCCCTCCGCTCGCTCGCTCCCCAATCTCTCTCTCTATCTCTCTCTCTCTCTTGCACCCTCTCGCACCCACCATACCCCTTTCCATCCTTTCCCTTCCTCCCCCTCCTGTGTCTCCTGCTGCCGAGGGAAAACGGAAATGAAGGAGACAATGAGGCTCACAGCAGCACGGCGAGCTGCCCCCAGATTCAGAAGATCGTTTTGTTGTGCTCCCTCACTCACTCCTAGTGGCTGAGACACATGCGTGTGACAAGGACGGAGAGATACGAAAGCGCTCTTCTGAATCTGACGGCAGAGCTGCACTACGTCGCGAGCTGGCCGTGACCCGTTGGCCGGGCCCGGGCCCGGGCGGGGCTCTTTCGGCGCTTGGCTGGCGCTTGGTTGGCGCTTGGCACAGCGCGGCTGCGCGCCCTGGAGGACCGCGTTATTTCGAAAGGGGCGACGCGCGCGCGTGCGCGCGCCTAGTTTGTTGGGCGACGATTACCTCCGGACCTGTGAACAACCCTTTTCGCCCCTCTTCCGAGCTGCTTTGCTTTGACTACTCTCTGCGACAGCCAGCCAGCCAGCCAGCCACACCACGCCCCCCCCCCTCCCCTTCTCGCGCCGTCCTCCCTCAGTGTAGCGAGCAGCTTTGCTGCCGCTGCTTCTCCCGTTCCATTTTCGCTGGTCCCGCTCGCTACCCTCCTCCCCGCCGCCGCGCCCGGCGCTGCCATGGCAGATCTGATACTGTGCCGCTTTGGCTTGCATGACAACAGGGTCACAACTACTGAAATACGCTTCCCGCCTCCTCCTCCACGTCTCATTCTCCGGCTTGTTCTTATATATCCCGCCACATGCAGCAGCGTTCTTCGTGGATGTCCCCGCGCGACGGCGTGCCGCGAGCTGTGTAACAGACCCCTTGCGAAAAAGTGGCGCCGCGGTGTATGGAGGGGGTGAGGAGCGCGGGCACGAGTGTGTGTGAGGCGAGGGGGACACAACTCTGAGGTTTTTGTGCTCCTCGTAAATTCAGAGAAATTTAGAGAATGCTGAAAAATTTAGAAACAAAATCAGGAAAACTCTGAAAAAAACATAGAAATTCACGAATAAATAAGAATTTAAAAAAAATAATAAAAAGAAATTAGGAAAAACTCAAGCCAAATTTGGAGATCCGAATAATTTTACGAAAGTTTACTAAAATTAACAACATTTGTATACCAAAATTCAGAGGTCATCGGTGTGAGTATGTGTGCGTGCGTGTCACTCAGTTTGTTCTCAGCCAGTGTATTGAGCGCGTTGTCTTGACTTTAGTTACGTTGCGCCTCCTGCTGCCTTCACCTTTTTTCCCCTTTGTTCCTTGTCCGTAATACACTTCACTATACACCGGTGCGGGATGCGGCCAGTACCACTACTGCTGCACGTACTTATTCGGTGTGGGTGGGGCGACCTGTGTGGGAATAAGTCTTTGTGTGTGTGCCGCGCCGGAGCGGGGCGGGACCGCGCAGCAGCGTGTGTGCATTGCAGCCCTTTTATACAGGCACTTCCCTATCCGATACGTAACCTGCTCACTCACTCACACACACACACACACGCGCGCGCGTATAGGCTGCCCCATAGACGAGCATTAAAAAGAATAAGCGCAGTTTGAGCCTGGACGCGGCGCGCTGCCAGCCCTGCCTGTCCCGCGGGCAGCAGGCGAGGCGAGTGGCGAGACACCCCCTTTTACTCTTTATTATATCCTGTGGCGCGCGGATATACAACCCCCGCGCTGCGGTCTAGCCTGGCCTGGTCTGCCCGGAGTATACTGTACTACACAGGGCATGCCATGCCACACCGCGCGGGGCGGTCGGGGCGGCGGGGCGGGGCGGGGGCGGTCTGCCTCCAGTGGTAGTAAAGCTAAAGACGCGCGTGTTTGTTAAACCCCCTCCCCTCGCTGCTTGTGTGTGTGTGTGTCCTGGCGCCGGTTCGGTTAGTGAGTCGTGGCTCGCGGGCGTTTTACTGGCCCCGCCGCCGCCGCCGCCGCCGCCACTGAGGCCCCGGCCGCGCCCGCCCCGCCGTGTCCCTGCCATCCGGGCGACCTCCACCACGGGCGGGGCGGGGCGGGGCGGGGCGGGGCGGGCCCCGGGCGCCCTGTCCTGTCAAAGCCCTTTGGCAGCGGCGCGGCGGCGCGCACTGCACTCGATATTCATCACATTCATCACGGCACGGGGCGGGCCGCCCCCGCCTCCTCCTCCCGTCTCCATCGCACACACACACACACACAGACACACACACACACACACACACACACACACGCACGTGTGCGAGCGCCCGGGGCCCCGGGGCCGCAGCTGTGAATGGCACCGGGTACGTGTATATGACGGTGCCCCCTGTACTGCGATTACATCGCCCAAATCATAATCAATTGAGCAAACGAACGCTTTGCGCGCCCGGCTCGCTGCAGTGACACCCGGCAGGCCCGGACCCTGCCGACCCTGGCCGGGCGGGGCGGAGCCTTTTGTCTTGCGCCCCGGGCCGGGCCGGGCCGGGACGGGTCTGCCTGGCTATGGCGACTTCCTGGTCGATGTAATTTGTCATGAGGGCGTGCGCTATAGGGCTGCGCGGCGGGCGTGTGTTGGCATGTGAAGGTGGCACTGCGCGAGACGGAAATAAAAGTGATTATTCGCTAATGTTGTATAGTGTAGAGTGGCGCGCGCCGCGGGTGTATTTGTGACATTGTGGTCCATAGTCTGACTGGCGCTGTGCTCTGCTGATGCTGTGGGTCGCTGTCGTGCTTGATCTTCAAAGCGTCTACTCCACGACACGCCGCCCCGATGGTCCTCCAGAGTGTCTCCGTTAGTTTGCGTTTGACGCGCGCCCCCCTCTCTGAACTGCTGCGCGCCACCGGCGCAAAGGGGATGGGGATGGTGGTGGGGCCGTCCCGGAGCGACGACGTGGAGGGCTGTGGGCGAGGCCGCCTGGTGTGAAGGGGGGATCATTCTAACAAAATGTGTACAGTAATTTTTATAAAAAATTTTGTTTTAAATTTTTTGCTTTAATTTTTCTTTTGATTTGTTAAGGAAAATTTCTGTCACTTTTTGATAAATTTTGATCTTTTCCACCTTATTATCCTGAGTTTTTCCCTTAAAAAAAAGTATTTTGTTCGTTGCCTCTACATTTTTTAGATTTTTCTGGTATCTTTCTTCTTTTTGAAATATTTTACTTCCTTTTTTATATGATTTTTTTAGGGGTCGTCCATCGAGTTTTCGAAGTGTGACTTCCCTCTCGGCCTGGTGTGTCTACCCTCCGCGGCTCCATAGCTCGCTCGTGCACGGCCCCCCTGGAGGGCGCTGGAGCAGCGCTGGAGCAGCGCTGGAGCAGCTCCTCTGCATGAGCAAGGCTACAGGCCAGGTCACTCCAGTCCGGAGGCCTCCACACGGAGGGAGCCTGCTCGATATAGGGCTGGGAGTGTTTGCTCCGCCGGGGTGTGGGTGTGGGGCGGGGCGGGGCGCGCGGGGTGGTAAGGGCGAGGCGGGGCGGGGCGGGGTGGGGTGAGCCGCGAAGCGGGAAATGAAGATTGGGGCTGCGTGTTCGTGAGGGGGTGGGGGGTGGGGGGGGGTCTTGGAGGAGAGCTAGGAGGGATGACTTGCCAGCCAACAAAGCTCCAACAGGTCGCGTTGATGTGATGAGAGGCTGGGCGCGGTACGGCGGCGCCCCTTCCTGGTCGCCCTACACTTCCCCTCTTATGTCTCTCTCTCTCTCTCTTCCACTTCTGCTCCCCCGCGGGGACAAGATTTTCCGACACGGGCGAAAGAGAAGGGGGTGAAGCAGCAGCAGCAGTCGAGCCGAGCTCTCGAGGAGGAGCGCCCGAAAATAACAAAATCTGCCATGCAAGTAAAGTGGTGCGGCCTGCTGGCTGCGTCTGATGCGAGAGGAGAGGGCGACATGACAGCCGCGCAGCGTGGCGCATTCCCCATGGCCGCGAGGACGTGGCGACGCTTGGCGGCGTACTCCATGATGGTGGTCATACAGCTCCCGCGCGCGCCCTGATTTACGAGCGAGGGCTCGCAGAGTGAGCGGGCGAGCCGACAGCGCAGGGCAGCAGGGAGTAGCTGAGCTACCCCTCGGTAAACCTCAGGTACCGGTACCGGTCACACGGCACCCGTCCGTATGTACCCCGCCGCGTGATCCCTCAGGACTCGGGACGGGACCTCGCTGTCCTGAGGGGGAAACAACTCCGAAATTTTCGCACACCTCGTGATTCAGAATAATTCAGATAAATCCAGGAAAATTAAGAAAAACAAAAAAAACAAAAGAATTCGGAAATTCGGAATTGGAAATTTTTGAATTTCAAGCAAAAATTCAGAAAAATTCAGAAAATTCACAAAGTATCACAAAATTTTCACACCAAAATTAAGAGTTGTTTCCTCCTCGCGCTGTCTTCAGGTGTAGCCACCGCTTTACCGCGAAAGGCTTCGTCTCCTTTGCTGTTTTGTCGATATCATCAGCCCTGTCCCCCCCCTTCCCCCCTTTTTACCTTCTCATCTAAGTCTCTCTTTGAGTGCTTTTGTCCCCGAAGGAGCAGCAGCAGCATCAGGTCTCGAGGTGCGGTGCGCGCAGTGCGACGTGACCACAACCGAAACATCCTTCTGCTGCTCGGGGCGGGAGGGGCGGCCCTGGGTCCTGCCCTGCCCCGCCTGGCCATGGCTGTGTTCCCAGCAGCGCGGGCTGATGGCACTCCCCATCTGGCGACATCGGAGTCGAAACAAAATGGCCCTTTGCAGATAAGAGACGACGACAACAGGGTCGCTCGGCCCCGCCTCGCCCCGCCCCGCCCCGCCCCGCCCCGCCCCGCCCCGCCCGGGTCCCTGGCCCCTCCTCGCCTGCTCCCCTACTGGTCCTAGCGGCCCCTGCTGGCCCGGCCCCGGCCCCGGGCTGGGCTGCCGACTAATTCAGAAGATCGCTCTCGCGCCCCCGTCCTTGTCGGACCCATGGCGGTGCCCTATGTTGGGGATGGCAGGGCCTCATGAGTGTGACAAGGATGGAGGCGCCCGAGCGATCTTCAGAATCAGACGGCAGGGCTGGGCCCAGGAGGAGGAGGGTCTCCCCAATATTGACGCTATATTGTTTGCGTCCTCATCATGCGTCCTGTTTGCGATGCCGGCTTCAGGGAGGGGAGCTGACGCTGCTGATGTGCCCATGCGGGGCGGGGCGGGGCGGGCTGGTGGTGGTGTGGTGCGGAGCAGAGGGCGTTCGCGTATCGGTGCACGTGCCACACACACCCCGCGCGAGCTAGCTGCACGCCGTTGTGACCCGACTGGCCCGGCCCGGCCCGTTCCCTCCTGCGCCCAGTTTATGCGCCCGCGGTGGTGGGGCTTTATGCCCTCCACAAAGTACCTCCCCCCCCCTCCTCCTTCCCTAACGCTCCCCGCCTGCCCTGCCCGGGGGCCCTCCATGCAAATTGTCTCGAGGCGGGCCGGCGCAGTGATTAATGCAAGTCAGGCGCTGAGCTGCGCTGAAAGGGAAGGCCTTGGGAATGCCGCCTGCCCTTCCCTTCTCTGCATCACCACCACCATCGTCGCGATCGGACCGAAATTGTCCGTGTCATTGTAAACGTTAGCCTGAGCTGCACCCTCCAATTACAGGCCATAGCAGCATCGCGGGTCCGACGCGGGCGCGAGCACGAGTTTCATGATGTCGACGCGATGTGAGTTCGCGTGGGCGCGCTGGATGGATACCATTCGCGGGTCTGTCTTGTGCGTCGTGACGTGTAGTATCTGCAGCAGCTGCACATTTTATTCTCCCAGCCCCCGCCGCCTCCATCGTCGCCCTGACCCTCGCGCTGCTGCTGCTGTCCGCGAGACTCGCCTCGCCTCGGCGCGATACTGTACGCGAGGAGGTTTCATGGCGTCTCCCTCCTGGAAAAGCGCGTCGTTACGTCCTCCTAGCAGCTTGGCGCGCGAGGCCTGTTGAAGTGCGTGACCCCCAGGGTCGAGGACCTCGGTTACAATGCGTTGGTGCCCCCCGCGCGCGCCATTCTCCGCCATTATTTATGCATTTATTGTTGTCGGGCGTGGCGGAGCGTGGCGGGGCGGGGCGTCCTCCTCATATCCCTGCTGGCTGGCGGGGTGGCGTGTGTATGGGCTGCGCGCTGCGCACTCCCGCGGCTCAGCGGTGACAGACTGGGAGAAAAAAGAAAGTACTTGGCTGCATTCATTTTTATTATAGCTATAGAGATTTTAAATGTGTATATTTTTTAAGGTGACGCGCACATAACTTTGGGTGTTACGTATTTCTCAAGTTGTTTCTTTTTTCTGTCAGTCTTTTGAATTTTGTGAGTAAGGAGTTTAAATTCTAGCAAGGGAAAAATAAAATACTTTCTCTACTTTCAAAAGACGGAAAGGCGAAAACCCCACCGAAAAGGTTGCTCGAAAGGCCTGTAGGGTAATAACTTGCGTGAGGAAGGGCTGACGCGCGGCCGCGGACCGCGTCCTGACATTTCCGCCCGGCGTGGCGGGCAGGCCAGGCGCGGCGGGACGGCACGCTCGCATGAGTGGCGATATAACTCACCTCGGGCAAATAAGGCATGATTAATCAGGAGAGGTTGTGAGGCGGCGCGGTGGAACAATGGGCACTACACGACTATACCGCCGGGGGGACCTCGCCTCGGGCTGCGCGGTGCTCTTATTGTCGTCCCGGCGGAGGTGGCGGGCCGGGCCGAACTTCTAGCTCCGACTACCTTATGCTTTTTTGCCTCCGTTTATCGCGTTTTGCTTGTAATTTCAGGATAGTTTGTGACGGGTTGTTGTTCGCGAAGGAAGATGTAACGCGCGGGCACGGGGTAAACATGTTTGTCTTTTTGAGGAAAAGGGGTAACTTATAGGACCTCTCTGATTTTGAGGAAATTCTCCCATAATTTGAGGAAATTTCCCTCATTTTAAGGGAAATTTTTTTAAAATCTGGTGACTTTTACTGAAAATCAGGAACCTCCTCAAAGTTTTCCTGTTTTCCACTGAAAAGTAGTCGTGGGTTTACGGGAAAATTTTCCACAAAGCGAAGTTGTAAAATTTCATTTACAAATCGTAAAATCAAAAGCACTTTCTATTAACTTGAAATTAAAATACGAGTAAGAAAGGGTTGTCGTAAATTTACAAGATTTGTCGTGATCGTCATTTACAAAATATATCGTAAATTTACAAAGATATTTTTCGCAGTGTCCTAAAGAAAATCAGACATAAATTTTACCGCCCCTCTGCATCCGCGCACCTGTGTCATACCTGTCCCGCCTCCACCTCCCGCCCCGGCCCTGCGCATGCGCACGCCACCCACTACCGCGTTGCAGTGCGGCGGGGACACGACACGCGCGCGCCACGGTGACGCGTTGCGGGAAATGTAATGTGACATGCCCATTGGATCATGTTCCGGGCGGGGCGGGGCGGGGCGGGGGAGAGGGAGGCCGACCTTCGCGGCGGTCGGGGGCTTTCGAATCGAAACGGCATAGGGAGGCCGGCATATAGGCAGGCCGGCCAGGCAGGCAGGCAGGCAGGCAGGCAGCCAGCCGCACCGGGCCGAACGCGTGACAGATCGCGGCCATTACTTACGTCCCGCGTCACATACGCGGCTCTGCAGCGGTGTAGGAAGCGCCTGGTGTTCCGCGCCCCGCCCCGCCCCGCCCCGCCCCGCCCCGCCCCGCCGGGCTAACGTACAGTACCGCTCGGCAACAGGCGCACCGCACGCGACACTTTGTCGTTTGCGCGGATAAAAGCGTGCGAGCGCGCGCAGAACTTGCATAAGTGTTTTTAAACTCTTTGGCAAGCTGTGTGGCGGTGGCAGAAGGGTCGGGGTGCGCGTGGGTGGGGCGAAGAGGGAGGAACGCGGCGTCTCTCTCTGCGCACCACGGTGCCACCCCGCCCCCCGCCCCGCCCTCGGATAATTGTTTCTCGAGACGATCTCGGCAACGGAGGAGCGCAAGAGCTCCGCCCCGCCTGGCGACCCCTCTTTCATACAAAATGTGTACAATAATTTTTTTGACTTAAAAAGTAATAATCTTTTGATTTTTGAGGGAAAATTTGTCATTTTTGGATAAATTTTGATCTTTAACCCCAACTGTTGATTTTTTTTCTAAACTTATTTCGTTTCTGTATTTTTCTTGATTTTTCGGATTTTTCTGCATCTTTCTTCTTGATTTTATTTTGATTTTTTTAATTATTTTAAAAATGTTTAAAATGATTTTTTGGGGCTGCACAATGATACCCAGACACTCTGACAGAGTCGCTGCGACACGCCTGGTGGGGTGGAGAGAGACGTGACGTGGCTTGCTGTCGTCGCGTCCGCATAAAAGCGGACGGGCGATTTAATTAGTGACTCGCGGGATGTCGGGTAGCAGGACACTTCCCCCGCCCCACCCTCCCGCTGCTCTCCCGTCCCCGTCCCGTCTCTCCTCGCCCAGGGGATTCTGGTCCAGCGGACTCTCCCTTCTTCTCTCTTTCTTTCCCACCACCTTGTGTTATATATATCTATATATATTTCTCGATCCCATTGGCTCCGGCCGGGGCTGGCCCGTTCACACCTAGTCAGTCGGCCGCACGCGACGCCCCTCTGGCGCCGGCCGGGTGGTCTGAGGAGAGCGACCAGGCGGAAGTGGTTCGCTCCTCGAAACGGAAATAAATATCGTATGCACCTGTGCACGGGAAAGTCGAACCGCGACGAGTGAAATAGAGTGAGAGAAAAAAAGGGGGAGGACGGTCTAAGCGTATGTAGTTTGCGCGGGTATTCTAAGCCCAAACGACGCTCCGTTTTTATGCCTTGTGTGTTTTGGCTGTCGCAGCAATCACGGACGCTTCGGCATCATAGGGTCATCGCGGTTTTCATTAACTAAGTCTTTAGAGCACCAATCGATGTTTTTTTTTGGGGTTGTGTGTGTGTGCAATAGCTATTGGTGCAGTGTGGCGGTGCGGTGCTTTGGGACGCGCCGGACTGATAGTGGGGCGGCTGTATGCAGCTGCAATCAACCGCCTGTCAGCTCGCGGGCCGGTGGGGCCGCCACAACTGATTGGAGAGTGATTTTCTCTTTCTGACTCTCTACATGTGGAATTTTTTGTCTGTTTCTTTTTGTACGGTGCGGGCTGGTCGTTGCGTTGCGGTGAGGCGCATGAGAGCAACGGTCAACACTAAATAGACTGCACATGGGAATGAAAAAAAAATGGAAGAAAAAACTTCAGATTTTTGTTTCCTTCATGCCCGCGGGGGTGCCTCGCGTGAACGCACCTGACCTAAGTCAACGGCAGTGCTGCTAGTGGTGGGACGGGGGCCGAGGCGGGGGCGCGTGATTGAAATAGCGTGTGTGAGAGAAAGAGAGAGAGATGTCTGCAAGATAATGCGATAAACATGTTCGCCGAGCGCGACGAGTGGCCCGCACTGTCGTGTCGGTGTCGCGAGTGTATGACGTGTGGCCTCGGTGTGTGTGTGTGTGTGTGTGTGAGAGAGAGAGAGAGAGAGAGAGAGAGAGAGAGAGAGAGAGAGAGAGAGAGAGAGAGAGCGCAGAATCAGTTCGCCTGCATTCATCTCATCCCCTCCCCTCTCCGAGGAGCCGAAAACTCGGCTGTGATGTCGAGTCGAGGCTGGGATATGAGCCTTGTCAACCTTTGCGATGCGCGCGTAACAACACATGTTTTTGTCCTGTTGCAGGGTACGCGATGTTCGTGCGCCTGATGACGACGAGTCCTCACTGCATCTCCGTGGTGCAGTTGGGTAAGAGAGAGATGACATTCCGGCAGCTGCAAACGGCTGCCTCCCTTTAAGCAGAAATTAAGGAGAAATTTGTTGCGAAAAAATGGCATTTTGCGTGGTGATGCGCCGCCCACCACTGCCCTTGTGCTGTCCTGCCCTGTGTCGCGCGCGCTCGCTCCGCATTTATTTAACCTTTTTTTTTCAAAAGTCATCCGTCTTTGTTTATCTCTCTCACTGGCGGGGCGGGGCGGGGCGGCCTCGTTAGGGCCGTCTTCATCGCCGCCTCCCCGGTGGTGCAGCGTGTCGTGTCCGCTCACTGTACTGCCTGGCCTGGGCTGACACGGCGCCACGCCCCACCGCACCACAACCCACCCCGCCCCGCCCCGCCCCGCCCCGCCCCGCCGCACCCCTGCTGCACCAGCAGGACCGTGAAGGTAATTACGGGACGGTCCGGCACCTGCTGGGCGGCGTGCGGCGACGCGACGACACGGCCAGGGTCTTATAGCTGAGCTGCTGCGAGGACTTTCCTCCGTGCCCCGCCTCGCCCCGCCTCGCCCCGCCTCGCCCCGCCCCGCCCCGCCCCGCCACGCCCCGCCACGCCCCGGGCGTGCCGAGAGCCGGCCGGATGTGACCGTGAAGCCGCGAGGAGGTTGAAGCGGGCACTGCAGTGCAGCGAAGCGAGAGTGGCGTCTTCTTTGCTGGCCTGGTTTACTCATCGCCAGAGAAATCATTGCCACCGGCCGGGGCGGGGCGGGGCGGGGCGGGGCGGGGTGGGGCGGGGCGGGGCGGGGTGGCAGCAGAGCCGAGCGCGGTGCAGCGGCAGCGGCGGGATCTGGATCAGTGATGCGTGACGGGGCGGGGTGAGGTGAGGCCCGGAAACACCGCGTCCTGTCTTTCTCCTCCCCTTGTCCGCGTGCCGCGCTTCTAGCCATTATTCGGTCCAAATCTGTAGTAGTATAGAAACGTGTGAAAAGGAAAGCTGGCGCCAGCAGGTTGTGTGTGTATGTGTGTGTGTGTGCTCGCGCGGTGCTGCGGCGAGGCTGCCGCGATATTATTTTAGGAGTCTCGCCGAAAAAACCTGTGCTGCCGGCGGGTGGGTATGCCGTATGTGTGTGTGTATGTGTGGAGCGCACCTTTCATTCATTGTGGCACAGAGTGAGCGAATGGGAGACGAGTGGATGAGAGGGGGGGGGGACCGGGAAAATTACACTCATCCACCGCGATCAAAAGAACACAGCTGGTCTGAGCACGACGTGACGAGGCGGAGGGAGGGGGGGGGGTACACGTGAGGTTCGGGTTTTGGTATTGCGGGCTGGTTTTGATGTTTTCTTTCGCGCGGCAGAATTCTCTGCTTTTCGCCAGTAATGGGGCGCGCGGTGTGGCGTGGCTGGATGCAGGAACGGGGCGGGGATGGTGTAGGTGGGTTCACGTTCGCGGGCGGGAGAATAACCCTCCATGAAGATTCGTATTCCACCTTTTATGCGCCCTCCAAACATGCCGTTCTCGGCACCATCCTGTAAAAAAAGTTGCTGTAAATTAACAAGAGAATTCTTGTAATTTTTTATGGGAAACCATTTTGTTTTCCAAAACTTTTTTTTTTTTTGTTATATCACACATCTTTCTCGGTCGAGCAAGACAAATATTTTTAAACATCAGCCCCCCCCCTTTTTTTGTAAAGAAAAGACTTGTTCCCTAAAAAAAATTGTAATATTTCAAAGGGAATAATTTCTTTGTTTAGTTACAACACAGGTCACTACGTAAAGGATTTTGATTACGATTCTTTTGCGTTGAAACGAGAGCCTCATCACACATGATGTCATTAGTTGGCAATATTTTCTAACAGAGGGTAGAGAATTGGGGATTAGAAAAATTTCATTCTTACCTCATCGAGTATACCGAAAGACATTTCTTGAGCCAAGAAAGTTTTTTTTTTCTCCAGCGTGACTTGCGATGTGATTTGTGGGTAGAGGAGGATACTCTGTGTAAATTTTATTAATTTTTTTTTCTTCTGATGAAAGGAAGAATTAAAGGATATGAGCAATATAAAAAGTTGCCGGCTGCACTTCCTGCGGCGGGCCGAGCTTAGAGGCGGCTCGCTGGCTAGCGCGTGCGCCGCCGCCGCCGCGCGCTGCGCCCAGCTGATGCTACAACCGGTCCCGTTGCGGAGGGGGCCAGGTGCTCCTCAGCTCCTCCCCCCCCCTCCTCCCATTCCCTCGGGCGTCTTCCTTTCGTTTTCATGCCGCGGGTACCGGTGTGCCCGTCGGGCGCTTCCCCCCACCTCTCCCCCCCCCTCCCCCGGCCCCCGCTGCTCTCACCGGCTCATTCAGCCTGTCCGTGCTGTGCAGCGCCGGCCCTGCGCCGCTTCACCCGCACCTACTTACGTACACCTGAACTTGCACACACCCATTCCCTCTACCGACCTAGACGTATACACGCGTAATACTCGAACTTGCACACATGTGCTGTGCTTATCCCTCTTCTCGTGCACGACACACACATGTGTGTCATATTTGTTATTGGTGTACAGCCTTTATTCACGCTCCTATCTGTGCTGCAAAAATTCTCGAATGAAGTTCGCGATGGAATCGGGAAAGCACATTTAGGTATGCCATTTTCCGTCCAATTTTTTAACGTCATAGTGTTTGCAAACTAATGAAAACATATGTACTTCTTCGGAAACTTTCCGTAAAAGATTTTTTTTTAAAAGCAAGGCCGATTTAAAAAAAAAAAAAATATCAGATCTCAGACGAAACTATAATGCCACTTCGTGCCTAAAAATCTTATATGCGTAGCGTGACGTTTGCTTTATTTGTACGCACAGCCCTCGGCTGGTCCGAGAGCGCCTCATTTCATCTGTCTCGTCCCGAGGAATGTATTAATTGTGGTGCGTTTCGCAAAGGCTACTACGTGTCGTATGCGTGAGTGCCTGGCTGGCGCGCTATCGGACTATCGCCGGCCGCGCCTGAACCTGCCTGCTGAGCCCCGGCGATGATAATTGAATTTTGAGATCAGCCGCGGCGGCAGCAGCAGCGTGCTCCTCTGTTGCACAATGCTAATCCAGCGCGAGCGCTGCATGGCGCTGCACGGTGCTGCTGCATGGCGCCACCCCGCGAGCCGTTGTCGCGGCCGAAATGCGTTGCGCGCGCGCGAGAGAGAAAATGGAGCTGTAAAAAGCACTCCGCCATTATTAACACTCTAACAGCAGCGGGCGGGCCGCGCCGACGCGCCCGGTCGTCCTGTCATGTGCGTTATTGAATGGGACGGTAATAATCTTCATACATTGCACGATGCGTTATGATGTTGTTGGCTTTTTAGGCCCCTCTGTTATATTTTTTTTTCGGCACGGCCTGCTGCAGCACACATTTCGCGGTTGGAGGCCGGGCGGCGGCCTTTTGCGCCGGTCCTAGTCGCCCCCGACAAGGCTGCAGGCAGGGGACTCCAACGGCAGCTGCAGGGCTGCTGTGGAGGAAGAGGCCTCCTCATCGCGTTAAACTGGCAATTCTATTGTCGAGGTGACGGAACACGGGGGAGGCATTGTGCGCCGCGCGCGGCGTGGCGCAGAGTGGAGTGGCGCGCGCCTTGTTTTTCGCTGAGTTCCTTATGATCACGTCCGCTAGGCCACACCCAGCCACACCCCACGAGCGACCCGGTAGACGCGCGCCCTGAGTGTCCCGCTGGGTAGGCAACCCGCCGCGGCGGCGTGTCCGAGGGGTAAATAACACCGAATTTTGATGTACACCACTAATTCAAAATTCACACTAATTCAAACTAATTCACGCGCGGATTCAAAACTAATTCACGCGCGGATTCAAAACTAATTCACGCGAATTCAAAACGAATTCACGCGAATTCAAGCGAATTTAAGGAATGACCTCAGAAAGTACACGCATATCTGATCCAAATTATTCTCTCAATTACATGATGAAATAGGATTTTTAGTAAATTATTGTGAATAATTTCTATTTATTCCAAATTATTGGAAATTAACTTGCAACTGCGCAAAATAATCACAATTATTTCAATTATTTTTTAAAACCTTTCAGAAACAAATTTTGCTCTGCAATTGAAAGGGTGGCGTGAAAACATGGAAAATTTTTGCGGCAGTAAACCTCCCGAAGGAGGTTGCGGTTCCCGCCAGGCACAGGGCTTTTACCCCCTGTGGCAGCCAACTGCTTCGGTGTTCCATGGGAACCGGCGCTTTGCTGACTGCGATCCTATCGCGCAATTCGACAGATTTGATCCCCGTACCACCATTGGCCTACCCCTAGAGGTACGAGCGGTGTCAAGAGCGTTAGACTTCCTGATCCCAGTTTCAGAGGCCTTACCTCAGAGGGGTACGCGGGATTCGAACCCACAACCCCGAGTGCCGACACGTAGCCAGAACAGGAAGCGACCCAACGCCCAGAGCCACCGAGCCAACGGCGGTGAGACGTGTTTAACTTCCATTTGACCTGCCATCCAGCTGCGGCCAAAGTGAATGTCAAGCGCGAAAAACACTTTCCCGAGTGGGAGTCGAACTTGGGACCACTCGGTTTGGTGTTGCGCGCGCTACCAACTGAGCCACGACACCATGATAACTGTACAGTGCGACGGGTTCGAGTTGTATTTGCCCTGTCCTCCTGGCTGGAGGCTGCAGGATACGGCAAATACGGCTCGAACCCGTCGCACAGTACAGTTATGGTGGCGTCGTGGCTCAGTTGGTAGAGCTCGCAACACCGAACTGAGTGGTCCGAAGTTCGACTCCCACTCGGGAAAATGTTTTTCGCGCTTGACATTCCCTTTGGCCGCAGCTGGATGGCAGGTCAAATGGAAGTTAAACACGTCTCACCGCCGTTGGCTCGGTGGCTCTGGGCGTTGGGTCGCTTCCTGTTCTGGCTACGTGTCGGCACTCGGGGTTGTGGGTTCGAATCCCGCGTACCCCTCTGAGGTAAGGCCTCTGAAACTGGGATCAGGAAGTCTATCGCTCTTGACACCGCTCGTACCTCTAGGGGTAGGCCAATGGTGGTACGGGGATCAAATCTGTCGAATTGCGCGATAGGATCGCAGTCAGCAAAGCGCCGGTTCCCATGGAACACCGAAGCAGTTGGCTGCCACAGGGGGTTAAAGCCCTGTGCCTGGCGGGAACCGCAACCTCCTTCGGGAGGTTTACTGCCGCAAAAATTTTCCATGTTTTCACGCCACCCTTTCAATTGCAGAGCAAAATTTGTTTCTGAAAAGTTTTTAAAAAATAATTGAAATAATTGTGATTATTTTGCGCAGTTGCAAGTTAATTTCCAATAATTTGGAATAAATAGAAATCATTCACAATAATTTACTAAAAATCCCTATTTCATCATGTAATTGAGAGAATAATTTGGATCAGATGTGCGTGTATTTTCTGGGGCATCCCCGAATTTAAAACGAATTCAAGTAAATTCACAAAAAGATCACAATAATTTCACTTTGCAATAAATTCAAAAAATTCAAAGCTAATTCAAAACGAATTCAATTCAATTTAGACAAATTCAATTCAAATTCACGCAATATGTACACCGAATTCAGAGTTGTTTACCCCTCGGGCGTGTCGCACCGTTACCTACCCTCACGGCAGGCGGGGCGCCCGGTCCAAGGGAGATACAACCCTGAATTTTGGTGTACAAATTTTGTGAATTTTCAGGAATTTTTATACATTTTCACTGCTAGTTTTTTAAAAATTTGCTTCAATGTTACCTACATTTCTATGAATTTTCCCTAATTTTCCTCTGTTACGAGGTGTATAAAAATTCTATAGTTGTTTCCCCCTCGTCTCGGCCTGAGCACCCGGGGCGGCGGCGTACCCCGCGTTTGCCTACCCGCGGCACGAAGGCACCCGGCATGAGCGCCTGAGGAGGTAGGCAGCCCGTCGCGGTGGCGTGTCGTCCGGTTGCCTACCCGCACTCGGTAGGCGCTGGCTCGGCTCCCCCGCCGTGCCGGCCGACCGGTTTAACCGCAGGCCGGGCGGCTCTTCGCTGGCGTTTTTCTCTTACCGCACAGCCGGGCCGGCCGGTTCTGGTCCGAGCTTTGGGGGGAGGAGGGGGGGGGGCGTAGCAGGCTTCTGCTTGGGCTTGTTCTGCGACATAAATCGTACTTCCCTGCCGCGGGGGCGCTCTGCGCGTGGGCCCCTCGCAGTGACGACGAGTGCAACCCGCGCGGCACAGAGTCTGCCCATCCTTTTGCGCCTGGAGATTCAAAGTGCAGTAAGCACGTCATACTTAAAATTTTACGGTGAAATGTCTTGCAGGATGACGCCTTGAGCGTGACGTTTATTTTCTGACGGTGGCGCACGGCGCACCAGTAACGTATGGCGGGTATGGTTTTGTTTTCGTGAGCGCGCGTAAATTTTGCTTACTGACTACACCTCTCCAGAAAAAAAAGAAAAAAAAGAAAGAAAAGAAAATGGTATCAAACTACAGAAAAAGCCAGACAAAAAAAAATATACATCACAGGAAAAATCAAGACTAATTTACAAAACTCATGGTATACTTGAATCGACAAAGAATTATCCCTCAGTCCGTGCCCTCCAGCTCGACCTCAGAGGCTAAAGACCGTTGTCGCTCTCCCATCGACGCGAAGTTCGTCCCTCGCGCGGACGCGGCGTGACGCTCCATCCACACGACCAGGTGTCGCGCCGGGCGTAACGTGACGAGCGGCGCGACGGTGGCGGCGGCAGTGTCACGTTTCGCGCGATTTGCGCAACGAGTGCAATTATCCCTGCGCAATGATGCAACTTTATCTTTTTATTTTTGGGCGCGCGCAGGAGCGGAGCGGGTCGTGCGGAAGCAGCCGACGGCGAGGGAGATGAGCTGAGGGGGTTCTCCTCGCGCGCCGTGTGTAATTACTAGCAGGCAGACAGGCAGGCGATGCGCCAGGAGAAAAAGTCGACAAAAGGGCACTTTTCAAAGCAAAGGGAAAGAGAAAAGGGGAGGGGCGGGGGGATAAAACGATTTTGCTAACTTTGCGAATGATTCGCCCCGCTCGGTATTGATACGGCGCGGTGGCAGCAGCAGCAGGCGAGTTTGTCTCCTTTTTGTCTTTGAAAAACGTCGTCGCCGTCGTATTGGGCGGACGGGGCCGCGGACCCGGGCCCGGGGCCTCGACGGCAGGGCGCGCGGCGGCGCTCACCTTGAATAGGGGAGCCGTCGCAATGGGGAGGGGGGGGGGTGTAATCAAAAAGTTTGATTGAAATGGAAAGACGTTTTTTTCCACTCTTTCGTCTCTGTTTTTTTGTTTCTTTTTCTTTTTTTTCGCCCGCCCTTCCCGCGTCTACACCGTCCGCGGGTGACTCCCTTCGCATTGTCTCCCTGTACGCGGCCCGGCCCCGGCCCGGCCTCCTGTCCCGGTCCACCTCCCGCAACCCCGTCGTCCTGGTGCCGCCACCGTGTTCTGCAGTCGGCGCGGTTTAGACGGACTGGCGCGAACGGGGGGAGGGGGGGGGGGGTCGAAGATCACTTTGAAAATTCATTGAACAGTCCCAAAATATTTCAAAATTCAGAAAAAAAAATATAAAAAAATCAAGGTGAAATATAGAAAAAAATCGAAAAATCGAAACATACTAACAAAAAACCAAAATCAAAAAGTGACAAAAATTTTCCTTGAAAAATTTTAAGAAAAATCAAAACATAAAGTTGAAAAAAAAAATAAATCAAAAGTCAATAAAATCATTGCACACATTTTGTATGAGTGATCTTCCCCTCGGGCGCGAACGCGACGCGGCCGCCGGCCACGCCGCGCCGAGCTGTCAAGTCAGCATCGGCTATGTAGCAATTAGTAGCGAGTGCGGCCACGCCACGCCACGCCACCGCGCGACATGACGGGCTCACTTCCGGCGACGAACACCGCCCCACCAGGCCAGGGAGCGCGCCGGGCAGGGCGGGGTATGGGGCAGCTTTGTAGCCCTAACACCATCCCTCTGCTATCACAGTCACTAGCAACGTCGTGATGAATGAGAGCAGCCTCCCCCCCCCCCCTCTCAAACCCTCCGCCCATCCGAAGGGTATAATGACGTTCGTTTGCAATGTGCGCTGCGCGCCCGAGCCAAGCGGCCGTCGCGGCGTGGGGAATTTCGGGAAGAGTAATTGTGTGTTCGACGCGGTGGGCCCGGGCGGGGTGCCTTCTCCTTTCCTCTTGGAGGGGCGTCGTGCGCGGTGTTTCTCGATGACGTTTCCGCTTGTTGCACGTTATTGCTCGCCCGCGAGGCTAAACGTTTTCTTTTTTTGCGCAACGATTACACACATATATAGCACACACAGTACGGCTCGGAAATGTGTATTTAAAAAGGTCTCTCGCACTCACATGACAACAATAGCGCGGCAATACTCTGGCTGGTATTGCGGGGCGAGGTGTTCCCTACAAGGCGGCGCGGCCGCGTGATGCGTTATGTCGGCTGACGGATACGGGCGGGGCGGGGCGGGGCGGGGCGGGGCAGAGCGGGGCCATGTTATGTTCAGCGCAACGCCACGCCGCCGCGGCCCTGTGGACCCGCCGGGCCGGGCCGGGGCAGGCGTTCCAAAAGGCAGCCGATGGATGTGCAGCGCCATAGCTGCCCGGGCGGATGGTGCCCGGGCCGGGGGGCGGCCCCGCGCGGCCCCGCACGCCGCTGCGATACACCGCTACGCCGTAGGCCTTTTTCTGCTCCTCGCCATCGATAAGGTTCCTCGAACGCCATTTAGATGCGCGACAAACAGGCTGAGGCCTCCGCGTTCCGCTCGGCCCCGCCCCACCCCGCCCCACCCCGCCCCACCCCGCCCCGCCCCTGCCTGTGGTCGGGCGGGGCCCGGCTGCTGATCGATGCGCTGAGGTAGAGGAGCCCGCCTCACCAGCACCCCCTATCTCCCCGCCCCCGCCGCATAACCGGCGCTCATTATTCAATCAATTAACATGATCCCGGTCGCGATGCAGAGCGTAGTGATGGACATAAGGAAGCGACTTGGCCTTTAGGATCTGATGCTACTTGGAAGGCCAGCCCACCCACCCACCCACCCACCCACCCACCCACCCACCCACCCACCCACCCACCCACCCACCCACCCACCCACCCACCCACCCACCCACCCAAGGAAAAAGAAAACGACCAATCAAAAATATTTTTGAAGCAACAAAGCTGCTTACTGTCCTTATATTTTGAAATACACCAATGTGACGCGGTATGGAGAAAAATAAAATCAAATGGAAGAAACTTCCAGCAGCAGCAGCAGCCGGCCAGATTGTGTGTTTATAGTGCGCGCCCGTGGTCGCGCCTGGTTCTCACTCTCAGTAATGGGAACGAACACAGTCACCTGGACAATCATTCCAATTACAGCGGCGCCACCCCGCCCCGCCGCGCCCGCCCGCTCTGCCCCGGGCCCCGGGCCCCATGGGTGCCCCGGGTCGTATTGTGCGGCTGTCATCACGCGTGCACTACTCACTCACCCCCCCCCTCCACTTTTCCCCTCCCAAGCCCTGCCCCCTTCGACCTCTCCCACCTAACCGCCCCTCCCTCCCTCCCTCCCCTCCAAATCCCATACACGCCGCGCCCTTTCCCCAAATCTATCCGCCTCATGCTCACCCTTTTCTATCCTCCCCTGTACTCTAATCCCTCCCCGCGCCTCCTGCGTAGCTGCTAGTAATCCGAGCTCCCAACCCTCGCGGTCGCCGTTCTTCGGAACGAGGCCGCAGCAGGCTGATTCCGAAGATCGCTCTCGCGTCTCCGTCTTTGTCGCACTCACGGAGCGCTGCCGCCGTCCCAACATAGGTGCGACGAGGACGGATCTTTGGAATGAGACGGCGGGCCGCGCCGGCAACGTGTCGCGCGGGCCGGAGGCGGCAGTGCGAGGGAGGCTCGGAGAGGCCATGCACAAGAACACAATGTCGCCCGTGTCCTCCTCTGCCTCGCTCTGGCGTCGGGTGACGCGGCACCAGAACCAAATCCGAAACATATTTTCTTTCCTCGGCGGCTTTATAGAGGGCTTTAGCGAGATCACTAAAAAAAAATATGCGCACGATGTTTTCCTTTTTTAGAATGACGGTTTTATATGTATTTCAGGAAAATTTATTTCCCTTTTTGAAAAATTCTGATCTCTTACCCTAATTCCTGATTTTTTTTTCAATTTTATTTCTATTCTCTTTTCATTTTTTTTTTCGATTTTTCGAATTGTTCTTGATTTTTCCTCTTGATTTTTCCTATTTTTGAAGTTTTTAAATGAGTGTTATGTTGTAGTTGTTTTTTTTTGGGGGGGGGGAGGGGCGGGGGGTACAATGATTTTTCGTAGTAACATGCTCGGCTTTAGCATTATAGAATCCTCTCTCACAAAGAGTTGCATTCTGGCGTGCCTCAAAACTCGACAAAAGAAAGCATTAAATTTGGGCTGCACGCCTTAAAAATAGTCAGTTCGAGGTAAGGTCCTTGGTGCTTTGAGGAGCACCGCTATCGCTCTGCGCCCGTCTCTCTGTCTGTCTCGGAGAGAAAGGACCGTCGGCGCGGCGGGATGACGGAAAAAGGAGCAGGACCTCGGTGGTTGATAATCGCCGAGCAGCAGCAGCAGCGCCCCTCGTCGCGACATGACACGGGAGCAGTCCGTCAACGGAGAAAGCAGCGTCGGGCGGGGCGGGGCGGGACAGGTGTCGGACGCTTGTCCGCCTGATCTGGTTGTGTTGTCTCTACGAAATTCCTGCTGCTCTTCCCCTCCCCCCTCTCTCTCTCTCTCTCTCTCTCTCTCTCTCTCTCTCTCTCTCTCTCTCTCTGCATGTGCATGGTGGTTCCCGCTCCCTCCGCTGTCCATGCCACCCACAGTGCTGCACTGCTCCACGCACCGCGCCTGCCTCAAGCTTTTGATCGGCATCGTAAAAGGCGATGTTGATGCAGTGAAAGCAGTGTCGAAGGATCGTTCCTTTTTTTTCCCCTTTTCTCGAAGAAACATTCGATTTCCTTTCCTTTTGTCATGGGCCGCCCTCTGACGGTGCCGCGCTCTGCCGTGGAAGCGCGATGCTTGACACGCATCTACGATCTTTGATTATAAATTGTAGCTACTGTTTTCTGATACTCCCTGATACTGTCTTTTATTTTCCCCTCTCTCCCTTATTTTTTACGATGTTGACAGTCGAAGCAATGGTGTCGATGGCAGCAGTAGGCCACGTGGTCCGTGGGCCCCGGCAGCATGCCTCGCACCCTGCTCCACTTGAACTTGACTCTCCTGCAAGGCGAGCAAGTGGGCCGGACTGGGCCGGGCCGGGACGGGCCGCATCCCATCGGACCGGCCGGCCGGCCGGCCAGCCGAGCTGAGCCCAGCCGAGCCGAGCAAAGCCGAGCTGAGCCGAGCCGGGCCGGGCCGGGCAGTCGTCGCTAGGTCAGACTAGTGGAGATGGGGGCGGCGGTATACTCTCAAATTCGAATGTTTAGGCACGTACTAGAAATACACGTCGTTTCCGAACCAAAGGATTTTAAGTAAAAATTTTGCCGCCAAAATCCCTCGCAAAACAAAATCCACCCCATAAAAAAGAAGCATCAAAGTGTTTTTTTTTCTTCTTTTTTTTTCCTTGAAACAAATGCTTTGGAGAGCAGGTGCGTTCGGCCGGGAGCAGAGAAGCGCCTGCAGCCTCCAGCCTGGAGCATCGGCCGCATACCGTGCCGGGCCGGGCGGCCGGGCTGGCACTCGGGACGCCGCTAACCTTTATGTACCGCACAGCGAACACGACCGCAAAGTGATCTGCATTCGTACAACTCGAAAGCGCGCGCGCCACGGCGGCGGCGGCATTGCAATTTAGATTGAGGTTCGGCTCGGCTCCGCTGGCTGCTGCTCCGCTGGGCCCGGCTGGGCTGGGCCCGCCCACACTTCCGCGTCGCGTTACATCACCGGCATGTTATTGCCGGCCCCGCCTGCCCGGGTAGGCAGCACCGCGCGACACTTCAGCGAGGGGCGTGGCGTGGCGTGTCCGCGGCGTCGCGCAAAATACATGTTTCCTGATCGGCGGCGTGCTTTTGGTGGGCTCCGGCGGCCATCTCTGTCGCACTCATTAGCAGGCAGCGTGCGACCGAGCGAGGCGAGACGCATCACCTACACCAGCCCAGTCCCCCCCCACTGGGGCTACTTTCTCTGCCGGACGGGTGGGGGCCCCGCGTGGAGGTGGCCGGGGGGGGGGGAGGGGCGCGCCTGCTGATACACATGTCTCAAACACACCTGCCAAACGGATGCTGCAAGGCTCCCCTCCCGCTCGTGCTGACCGACCTGACGCAAAGTTACTACAAATGTAGACGTGACCGAAATAACGCATTACTTCCTCTCCGGCGACGCGACCGTGCCGAAGTCGAGGGGGGAACAACTATGCGATGTTTGCACACCACGTAATTCTAGAGACAAATTCTAAGGAATTAAGAAAACTTCACCAACTGTAACGAAAATTAAGAAAAAAAAATAATTGGGAAAAGTTAAGCAACAATAGGGTATTCCGCTGGAACGAAACCGGAACCCAAATAAGAAAAGCACGACCGACAGATCTGTTTCCTCCTCGGCCCTGAATGGTCAACGGTGACGTCACTGAAGCGATCAGCCAATAAGCGCGAAGGAGGAAACAGAGCCGACGGTCGTGCTTTTCTTCTTCAGGTTCCGGTTTCGTTCCAGCGGAATACCCTATTGCGAATTGTTCAACAAAAATTAACAGAAATTCATAAAATTTTACTAAAATTCACAAAATTATTACACCAAAAAACCGAGTTGTTTTCCCCTCGCCGGAAGCACATCGCTGTAGTGACCCGGTATTCGTGCGGGGGCGTAAACGTTCTGAATGAGAACATCACTCCGGAAACAGAAGTGTTTGTGTGTGTGGGCTCTCATTCGCCTACTTGCTGGGCGGGCAGCGCTGGCGAGGCGTCGCGACGCGTTGGCCGGCAGATGGAGGACGCCACCTGTCGGAGATGCGATGCGGCTATGTGATGCGTCATGCCGTATCTCTACGCGCTAAAAATATATACATATCTTTGGTTTTTGTCTTCTATCTAGAGATTTTGGGATTACCGGAAGATTTAGTCGCGGGCGGCTGGCTTGTTTTGTTGTTTTGACCTCGGAGGGACAGCGCGGTAGGGGGGGGGGGGGAGGTTTGTGTGGGGCTGATCGGGGCGGGGCGGGGCGGGTCCCCCCGGGGGCTGCTTGTGGCGGGGGCAGCAGGGCGGGGCGGGGCGGGGCGGGGCGCGGAGCCGCTCCACTGCTTTGGTGGTGGTTTTGTCAAGCGATGCTCCATTTTAGTTGCAAACCAGCCGGCGGCGAGGCATCAGACCCGCAGAGTAGTTGTGTGTCAGAGAGTGCAGCGGGAGTGCGTCGAGTGCAGCGCCGAGGAGAGCGGACTGAAGCGCGCGTGCGCGACTGGAACTGGTAAAGGTAAGGATGTTGAATAGAGATATGCAGATTTAGTGTGTTCTTTGTAGTTTGCTTGTGCTTGTGCCGTTCGAGCGCGCAGAGCGAAAAAAAAAATGAAATGCAGAACCGCGAGGAAGCTTACGCGCGCGAGTCGTTTTAAATAAGAGCGTGAGAGATGCCGCGCGTATGGTGGGCGGGCACAAGTCTTTTGTGAGGTGCGCGGCGGCGCGGGGTTCTCATGCGTGTCATTACGCTGGTGGTTCCTACCACCCTCGCGGGGACACGAGAGCGTGTGTGTGTGTGTGTGTGTGTGTGTGTGTGTGTGTGTGTGTGTGTGTGTGTGTGTGTGTGTGTGTGTGTGTGTGTGCGGCAGCTAGGAGGCGGAAGCATGCCAGTCTGTAGGACTAGGTCGGGTCGGGTAGTCACCCCCGCCGCGGGCCAGGCCACACGGTAAAAGCGGAACAGCCAGAACGCGTACGTTAGTAGGTACAAACGGACGGTAAGGTATCCGTAACGTACGCAAAAAACCCGAAGGTGCAGGATAAGGTAAAAAAGGCGCGCCATTTTTACCTTAGACGTACCTTAAGGGCGTCTAGGTACAAATGCTTACCCTAATTTTCGGGGCTCGTTGGTGGTAAGGTAGTCTACGGACGTACCTTGTAAGGTGCAATGCACTCGCACGGTAATCTCCCATAAGCATTTGCACCATAATGTTGTGTTGCGGGACTGCATACTGTCCTCGGCGCCTTTGCACTGTAGGAGGTACCCCTGGGACGTCGTGCTCACCCGGAGGCCTACCCTCCTCGGCACCTGTTTGCCTTATTCTGGCCATCCTCTGCGTTTGTGCCGCGATGCCTAACTCCCTGGGCTCCTCCGGAAGGTGATCTGTACCTCCCGGCCGGGTAATGCGGGCGTGCATACACTCCCCGGCTGTCGTCTACCTTAGTCTGTTCCTCCTATGCAAGTCACAGACTGCGTGGCGTGCTGCCTACGTACCACCGGGGGCCTCGACCCCTACCAGTGTGCCTTAGCTGTGGTGCGCGGAGCGGGCGGCCTACTGAGCGCGGCTACTCTTAACCGTACCGAGTACCTGTCCTCTGCTGCAGGTGGCCCACGAAGCACGGCGCCTCTGTACGTAACAGTAACCTCTGATGTGCTGCGGGCGGCCTACCCACCGCGGCTCCCCTTTACCGTATCACGAGTACCTTTCCTGGGAGGGCCTACCCTCCTCCGCGTGCGTGCCGCGCTGCCTAACTCCCTGGGCTCCTCCGGAAGGTGATCTGTACCCCCCGTCTCTTCGCGCCACGTCACGGCCGGGTAATGCGGGCGTGCATACACTCCCCGGCTGTCATCTACCTTGAGGTAAAT
>JAHWGI010000696.1:0-89023 GCA_029379305.1 Frankliniella fusca | reverse complement strand
CACTGAAAAAAAAAGTTGTCTCCGAAATCGACCATATTTTTTTTGTCGGCTCTCCTATGGTACAAGACTCTACCCTGTAAATGGCAGCTCTCTAGGTGCACCCAGTCTGGAGATATAAAATACTACCATTTTGGTACTATGTAGAAATGAGCTGTAGGTAAAAGTAGGGAAGGAGTCATGGTAGCGACTTTCCACTTGGCATGCAGCTTGTTAGGAGTCAGTAGATGAAAAAAAAATTTTTTTTGAAAAAAAAAAATTTTAATTTTTTTTGTTGATTTTTTGAAGTGTACTTTTGGAAATATCTCAAATGATGTCATAAAATTTTTCGACGCAAAAAATACTGAAAGTAGCTCATATCACCCATGATTTATCCTGAAAGACTCATCACACGTAGACTTTTAGTTTCAGAGTTATGGGGATTGCGCTTTCCAGCTTTCTCAACGTAAACCCATAGAACCTGTATGGAATGACTAGAAGCTACTTCAGACTGTTGCAGAGTTCTACACTGGGTGAGTATGAACTAATAAGACTAAAATTGACTTCCTCTCAACATTGGACACCCTTTTCTGTAATAATATTTTAAATACTAAGGATACAGGGAAGGTTCGAACAAGGTAACGGTAACTGTTCATCTCATTCTTGGTTTACCATCACATTTGGTGTTCTCAGGCTAGTCAGATGATTTAGAATAAATTAAAACTAAAATCTTCTTTGACAGCAAAAATCACATTAGTTCAATAGTCCTTAAATTAATAAAATTAATGAATAATTGAACTAATGTGATTTTTGCTGTCAAAGAAGATTTTAGTTTTAATTTATTCTAAATCATCTGACTAGCCTGAGAACACCAAATGTGATGGTAAACCAAGAATGAGATGAACAGTTACCGTTACCTTGTTCGAACCTTCCCTGTATCCTTAGTATTTAAAATATTATTACAGAAAAGGGTGTCCAATGTTGAGAGGAAGTCAATTTTAGTCTTATTAGTTCATACTCACCCAGTGTAGAACTCTGCAACAGTCTGAAGTAGCTTCTAGTCATTCCATACAGGTTCTATGGGTTTACGTTGAAAAAGCTGGAAAGCGCAATCCCCATAACTCTGAAACTAAAAGTCTACGTGTGATGAGTCTTTCAGGATAAATCATGGGTGATATGAGCTACTTTCAGTATTTTTTGCGTCGAAAAATTTTATGACATCATTTGAGATATTTCCAAAAGTACACTTCAAAAAATCAACAAAAAAAATTAAAATTTTTTTTTTTTCAAAAAAAATTTTTTTTTCATCTACTGACTCCTCACAAGCTGCATACCAAGTGGAAAGTCGCTACCATGACTCCTTCCCTACTTTTACCGACAGCTCATTTCTACATAGTACCAAAATGGTAGTATTTTATATCTCCAGACTGGGTGCACCTAGAGAGCTGCCATTTACAGGGTAGAGTCTTGTACCATAGGAGAGCCGACAAAAAAAATATGGTCGATTTCGGAGACAACTTTTTTTTTTCAGTGTACCTTTGACATGGAATCACTCTGTTCAGCTCAAGAATACCCATTATGTAGACATGCAAGTGTGATACGTCGTTGATAAAAATTAAAAGGTTGTATAGAAATTACTGATTTATAACTTGTGTGAAGGAATTAAGTGACGTGCTGTCAGACCACACTTCTGTGTTCTGTCTTGCGGAGTCCATTGACTTCCCTGAATGACAGTCCTACACTGAACTATGACTTGATAACCGCCTGATAGTACTATTTAATAATCCATGTCAACTACATTTTGAGGAGTTGAAGGGGCATTTGACTTACCTTTCGTTCCACACTGTTGTTGCTACTAGCACTGTCATCCGACGAGCTACTGCCTGAGCTGCTGTTTGAACTGCTGCTGGAGTGACTGGAACAGCTGCTGCTTGTGCCAGAAGAGGAACTGCTGCTGCTGCTGCTACTGCTGCTAATCTGCCTTCTCCTCTTCCTACTCTGCTTCTTCTTTTCTTTCTTCTTGCCCTTTTTATGATTTTTCATTTTTGTCTTGTGTTCCTCTTCACCCTTCTCCTCATCCTCTTTCTTGACAATGTTAGTTACAGCTGACTTGTTACACTCAAGGTCTGATGGATGTGGAGATGACGGGTGGGGATCAGGGGCCAAGGATGAAGGGCTTGGCACGTTGGGAGCGGCTGTTGCAGAGACGAAGGGGAAGTTTACGACTGACGAGTTTGCCATTGAAACATAGGAGACAGTGTCGGACGGTAAGGTAAGGGATGGGGATGACGGGGTTTCAAGAGAGGGTGCTGCCTGTGTGACGGGGGCGGAGTGGATGTTGGAAATGAGAGGGATTGGAGCAGAGGGCACAACGTTTGAGGGTGTTAAGAAGTTAGGGGATGGGGTTGACGAGGTTTCAAGAGAGGGTGCTGCTTGTGTGATGGGGGCGGGGTGGATGTTGGAAATGAGAGGGATTGGAGCAGAGGGCACAACATTTGAGGGCGTTAAGAAGTTAGGGGATGGGGATGACGGGGTTTCAAGAGAGGGTGCTGCTTGTGTGACGGGGGCGGGGTGCATGTTGGAAATGAGAGGGATTGGAGCAGAGGGCATAACATTTGAGGGCGTTGGGAAGGTAGGGCTTAGGTGAGGAGGGGCCTGACCAGAAGCCGCTGCTTGTGCGACGGGAGTGTTCCTGATGTTTACCAAGAGAGGGCTTGGAGTGGATGAACGCACGTAGCTTCCGCCTGACGAAAAGTTCAGAGATGGATGGGCGGGAGGATGGCCATGGTTTGACGATAAAAGGTGCCGTGGGTACAAGTCTGGCTGAACACTGTTATAAGGGTTGTCGAGAGGGTGGCTGCCGCCGTAGGCCGGAAAGCCGAGCTGAGGGTAGGAGTCGGGCTGAACGCTGTCATAAGGGTAGTCGAGAGGGTGGTTGCTGCCGTGAGCCAGAAAGCCGAGCTGAGGGTAGGCGCCGGGCTGAACGCTGTGGTGAGAGTGGGAGTGATGGCCGTGGGCTGCAAGACTGTGCTGATCGTAGTGCGGGTGGCTGCTGTTTGACGGGTCTGGCGTCCTTGTTGCTCTCTGACTTCTGGGCTTACGGCGCCCCATATCTATTAACAGAAAATGTGAAGGACAGAACCACGTAATGCTTTAGGTACTAATAAAGTCCACAACTGGGCTGTGAAGCAGAGGAAGGGTGCAAGTTGACTTGTACCCAAATTCATAGAATTTCAACACAAGCAAAAGGATTAAATTAGACTTGACTCCTTATGTTGCATGATATCAGTAAAGTTTAGTTGACAAAGGAGCTCCTACAACCAGTCCGGCTCCATTTACTTTTCATACAAGATGTTGGTGCATTCCTTTCCAACAAAACGATTTAAAATCATTTATATGTGTATTGTTTGATATATGGCCCTATAGCACATCTACATAAAACAGATAACCTTTTCATTTCTTGTAGACTTGCTTTGACTTGAGCTAACTTCCTACCATTATTTACCAAAATTACTTTAGTGATCATGTAAAATTAGTTGGTATGGACAATATTGAAATACAGACTGGATCCACAGCCAAAATTACCAGTGCGGGGCGTACATCTGACCAAACTGTGCATCATTAGCATAAATTTTAATGGCTGAGCTTTATCAAATGTTAGATAACCCCCTACCAGTGTTTTAGAACTGACTGCAGCCGTATGGCTTTTGTAGTAGCACCTTTATACCCTTTTGCCCAAAAAATACAACCACATTTCTTTTTAATTCTATAGCAGTACTATGGCTGAGTTTGAGATTACAATAAGTTGACGGCAAGAGGTTTTATACGGTTTTAATTTCTGGGAAGCTTGTGGAGTCCCATATTACGTTAAAGTTTAAAATGATTAGTATAACTTGTCTCCTTATGCAACTAATCCATTTAGAGTTAAGTCAACTCTATTTGTCAATTTTCCAATGGCTTGACTCCAAATTCGTAGCCCGTCAAAAGAGTTCAGTTGACTAATATCCATAAGTTTACGTTGGCAGGAGGAGTCAAGTCCTAAATCTCAGTATCGGCATGATATTGAAAACTGTAAAGAGGTAGTAATATCCTAAATGACAGCATATCCCATTTACATCATAACATTTTTATAAAGATGATTGTGAATAGTTTTTTTGATTTTCTGAAAAGTACAGGTTTTGGACGTATCTCCTTCTGCTTCACAGCCCAATTCTGCTAAGGCATTTCAGTCCCGCCCCGTACCATACAGAACAATTAAAAAACCCACATACAACAGAAATTAAGTCCAACAATGCAATGGATGTCCACTTCAATAAAACAGGAGCAGTAATCTCCTCCCTAGCCCCCTCTCGTCCCTTTCCACCACTTCCCTTTCTTTAGTAAGTCACATAGGCTACATCGTCATATTGTGTTGGTGCTACACCAAAAAACTTAAAGCCGAGGTTCACTGAGACCAGTCGCCGTTCAACTTTAGAGTATGTCAGGTATTCCTCTAGATGTGGTATTGCCTCTCAAATGTACCCATAAAGTTAATGTTTCAGCCGAGTGATCAAGGAGTGAGCTCACTTGGGAGTTGGTGCAAAATTGCACTAGTGTCAGGAGAGTATGTGTGTCCACTGGGGGAGAGTCATATATTAATACTCTCTTTGTTGTATTAGTTGATCTGCTCGGCCTCTGCTTGGCCGATGTTAAGTTTCTACATTATCACTTAATTCTTGTGATTCACCCAAATCATCAGTGAACAAGGAAGGATTAAAAACCTGATCCAACAATCTAGATTAGGGGAAGGAGATTTTAAAAAGTGCATGCCAGTATTTGTCTATGCCGATCGGACGAAAATACATTTTCTCAACACTCTACACCGATAGATTGTGTAAAGTTTTACAAATTGAGTCCACTGTTGCAGAAATGTCTTAGCTTGACTGAATGGGCAAGAATTTGTACTCGCTGTGAGTCATAAATGTTAGTGAACTCAACCTACCCCAGCCAAATTTTCTTGCCGTAATATAAGTTGAAACAATCTTTAAGAGATGGTGTAAACAGTAACGAAATCTTCATTCCGACATGTTTGAACAAATTATATGGTTCGGTTTCAATTCAACAAACGCGCAGCCAATAGGGCAACTGGCGATGACACTTATTAAGGTTAAACCCCAGAGATGAGTAATGTTATTTCAACCCGAGCAACAAGCGATAATTAGCGAAACCTACTGCATGTACTTACCAACGCTTATTCTGTAATTTGCTAATTTGCCAAATAAGCATATACCAGTAAGATGAATGGCGGTTCGAATGGCGGGTCGCGTACCTGTATAAGGCCTTAGCCTTTGGTGCTCGGGGGAGGAGTTAAGCGGAAGTGGGGGTTGGCTCTCAGGAGAGCCTGGAGGCCTGTCGTGGGGTGCCTAAGAACATCGTCGAAGGATACTGGGCAGAAGCATCCTACAGACTGAGCCATGACTCTAAATATATATATATGTTTTTTTTTAATGCATTCACACTTTTCGTTTTGGCCTGGGAATTTTGCTAGGCATTTTGATGACATCAACGACAACAACTGCAACGTTTAAATTCAAATCCCCATCCCCATCCCTCCCCTTCAAAGGTGCCAACCTAAATTAAAAAATATTAAATTAAAAACCACGAATAGGTTTTTAGTTAGTTATAACATTCATCTAACGAAATCTTTAAAAAGAATCAAAGTGAAAGTGTCTGGGTAGCGGGCCGCGCGGCTTCGCAGGTTATCAGCAGTTGTTTGCCGGTCCGCAACCAGTGCGTGTGTGCTGCGGCAGGCGGCAGTGGACAGTTTGAACCAGACTAGGAGCCGTTGCAAGTCGCTACGTTGCAAGCAGAGACTAAGGCGACTTAATTCAACCGTTGAGTGTGAGGATGCATTTTCAAATGTGGTCGATAATCTGCGTTGCATGCGTTGTTTTATTACAAATCAGCTTCTTGTTTGTGTAACGATTTTTCCCCCGGTTAAATGTACAGTACTTTGCTGTCACCTAACCTCTTCAGAAGTTCTGTATTAATCATCGTTTTCGTAATATTTTTAGTCTGATGCGTGTCTTGCAAGTGACCGTTGCACGTTTCACTAGGTTAATAACGAATTTTGATATTTTTAAATCCGTCTTGAATGTTAGTGTGAGTCGGACTGATGATTTTCTTGCAACCACTTATGCAGTAGTTTCCTCAGAGCGTTAATTAACGTTCGTCAGGAACGCTACAGTGTCTTGTGATTAGCTAGTCAAACCGTAATCAGAAAGAGGCTCCCTTAAACAGTCAAACACAGAAAAGTGAATGAAAGTGAAATTTCTGCGTGTTTTATGGGTGTCTTGTTGCACTGACTAGTGCAAATTTGCACCATTCAAAAATCTCTGTTCCTCCCTTTTCCCTATGGTTTTCTCCACGATTCATGAAAGTGACCAATTGAGTGCCTGCATGTTTCAACATTCTTGGTGCATATTCCAGGTAAAGGTTAGCAGCAGGAAGATACCATTACACTTTCTCTGCTGTTGTCAATGTGGTGTACTGGAGTGTGCAATGGAGAAGGAGTTGCAGCGCTGTCAGTTAGTGCTGTTACTGAAATCTGCAGACTGTCGCAATTTGTGCAACAAATCACCATCACATCACCTCGACCCAATACTTCTTGTTCTCTGCAGTCAAAGGTATCGTATGACATTCATTGAGTTCAGGTGTACATGACATCTCAGTAGTATTTTAGTTTACAAAATCTTGAAACTGTTTTTTTTTTCTTTTTAGATATTATTATTATTATTATTCTAATTTTTTAAATGTGTTCTTTTCTTCCTTGTTTTATTTTTAGTTGCCTGTCACACCATGAGGTACATGTGACACTTCTTCAGCTTTCAGCTTGGCTGTTGGTGGCGTATCTGAATGGTAACAGAGGAGAGACTCCTGCCAGAGCGCGTTGTTGCTCCAGCTGTGATAAGTTTCCTATTTGTGTGAGCAATGACCATGGCTTCCGCTGTGGGTTGCACGACAAGTATTTTGTTGAATTTATGGGCATCAATATATTTAGTTTTACTGATGATAAAGGGACCAGCCCTGGTGCTCATATTGGAAACAATTTTTCTCCTTGTTTCTTGTTGAATTTGTAAAGATGCCTGCTTTCAGCTTGGCTGTTGGTGGCGTGTCTGAATGGTATCAGAGGAGAGACTCCTGCCAGAGCGCGTCGTTGCTCCAGCTGTGATAAGTTTCCTATTTGTGTGAGCAATGACCATGGCTTCCGCTGTGGTTTGCACGACAAGTATTTTGTTGAATTTATGGGCATCAATATATTTAGTTTTACTGATGTTAAAGGGACTAGCCCTGGTGCTCATATTGGAAACAATTTTTCTCCTTGTTTCTTGTTGAATTTGTAAAGATGCCTGCTTTCAGCTTGGCTGTTGGTGGCGTGTCTGAATGGTAACAGAGGAGAGACTCCTGCCAGAGCGCGTCGTTGCTCCAGCTGTGATAAGTTTCCTATTTGTGTAAGCAATGGCCATGGCTTCAGCTGTGGGTTGCATTCATTTAATTTATTTTTCTGATAAAGGGACCAGTCCGGGTGCTGCTAGGGCGACAATTTTTATCTCTGTTTCTTGTTGATTTTGCAAAGATGCCTGAGCTCTGTGCTGCTATTGTGCTGATTGTGGTGCACGTTTGCACCAACTGTTTGTTGCTACTTTGCGTTGCCTGCCTTCTGTTTTGGAGTTGGTGGAGCAAAATTGTTGTGATTTTAATTTAATATTGAGAGTGACACTTATTTTAACTTTTGCCTAGTATGAGCTATGGTAGCACCCTTCTCATCCCTTTCCCCTTTCAAGTTCTCGTCTCTTCTCATAGTCTTTTCGATCCATGGCTGGTGATCCTTACCTAAGGATTAGGGACTGACACAAATCCCTCATGAGCCAGTCTGTGTCAAAGTGTTGGTAGCTCTGAACAGCATTTGTTGAAATGTGTCAAATGATCCTTATTTTGTAAAGGTTCCTGCTTTCAGCTTGGCTGTTGGTGGAGTTTCACAATGTAAACAGGGTAAAGATTTCCTGTGAGAGCAAGAGCGTTGTTGCTTCTGCTGTGAAATGTTTTCTCTTTGTGTGAGCAATGACCATGGCTTCCGCTGTGGGTTGCACGACAAGTATTTTGTTGAATTTATGGGCAGCAATATATTTAGTTTTACTGATGATAAAAGGACCAGCCCTGGTGCTCATATTGGAAACAATTTTTCTCCTTGTTTCTTGTTGAATTTGTAAAGATGCCTGCTTTCAGCTTGGCTGTTGGTGGCGTGTCTGAATGGTAACAGAGGAGAGACTCCTGCCAGAGCGCGTTGTTGCTCCAGCTGTGATAAGTTTCCTATTTGTGTGAGCAATGACCATGGCTTCCGCTGTGGGTTGCACGACAAGTATTTTGTTGAATTTATGGGCATCAATATATTTAGTTTTACTGATGTTAAAGGGACTAGCCCTGGTGCTCATATTGGAAACAATTTTTCTCCTTGTTTCTTGTTGAATTTGTAAAGATGCCTGCTTTCAGCTTGGCTGTTGGTGGCGTGTCTGAATGGTAACAGAGGAGAGACTCCTGCCAGAGCGCGTTGTTGCTCCAGCTGTGATAAGTTTCCTATTTGTGTGAGCAATGACCATGGCTTCCGCTGTGGGTTGCACGACAAGTATTTTGTTGAATTTATGGGCATCAATATATTTAGTTTTACTGATGTTAAAGGGACTAGCCCTGGTGCTCATATTGGAAACAATTTTTCTCCTTGTTTCTTGTTGAATTTGTAAAGATGCCTGCTTTCAGCTTGGCTGTTGGTGGCGTGTCTGAATGGTAACAGAGGAGAGACTCCTGCCAGAGCGCGTCGTTGCTCCAGCTGTGATAAGTTTCCTATTTGTGTAAGCAATGGCCATGGCTTCAGCTGTGGGTTGCATTCATTTAATTTATTTTTCTGATAAAGGGACCAGTCCGGGTGCTGCTAGGGCGACAATTTTTATCTCTGTTTCTTGTTGATTTTGCAAAGATGCCTGAGCTCTGTGCTGCTATTGTGCTGATTGTGGTGCATGTTTGCACCAACTGTTTGTTGCTACTTTGCGTTGCCTGCCTTCTGTTTTGGAGTTGGTGGAGCAAAATTGTTGTGTAATTAATTTAATATTGAGAGTGACACTTATTTTAACTTTTGCCTAGTATGAGCTATGGTAGCACCCTTCTCATCCCTTTCCCCTTTCAAGTTCTCGTCTCTTCTCATAGTCTTTTCGATCCATGGCTGGTGATCCTTACCTAAGGATTAGGGACTGACACAAATCCCTCATGAGCCAGTCTGTGTCAGAGTGTTGGTAGCTCTGAACAGCATTTGTTGAAATGTGTCAAATGATCCTTATTTTGTAAAGGTTCCTGCTTTCAGCTTGGCTGTTGGTGGAGTTTCACAATGTAAACAGGGTAAAGATTTCCTGTGAGAGCAAGAGCGTTGTTGCTTCTGCTGTGAAATGTTTTCTCTTTGTGTGAGCAATGACCATGGCTTCCGCTGTGGGTTGCACGACAAGTATTTTGTTGAATTTATGGGCAGCAATATATTTAGTTTTACTGATGATAAAAGGACCAGCCCTGGTGCTCATATTGGAAACACTTTTTCTCCTTGTTTCTTGTTGAATTTGTAAAGATGCCTGCTTTCAGCTTGGCTGTTGGTGGCGTGTCTGAATGGTATCAGAGGAGAGACTCCTGCCAGAGCGCGTCGTTGCTCCAGCTGTGATAAGTTTCCTATTTGTGTGAGCAATGACCATGGCTTCCGCGGTGGGTTGCACGACAAGTATTTTGTTGAATTTATGGGCATCAATATATTTAGTTTTACTGATGTTAAAGGGACTAGCCCTGGTGCTCATATTGGAAACAATTTTTCTCCTTGTTTCTTGTTGAATTTGTAAAGATGCCTGCTTTCAGCTTGGCTGTTGGTGGCGTGTCTGAATGGTAACAGAGGAGAGACTCCTGCCAGAGCGCGTCGTTGCTCCAGCTGTGATAAGTTTCCTATTTGTGTAAGCAATGGCCATGGCTTCAGCTGTGGGTTGCATTCATTTAATTTATTTTTCTGATAAAGGGACCAGTCCGGGTGCTGCTAGGGCGACAATTTTTATCTCTGTTTCTTGTTGATTTTGCAAAGATGCCTGAGCTCTGTGCTGCTATTGTGCTGATTGTGGTGCATGTTTGCACCAACTGTTTGTTGCTACTTTGCGTTGCCTGCCTTCTGTTTTGGAGTTGGTGGAGCAAAATTGTTGTGTAATTAATTTAATATTGAGAGTGACACTTATTTTAACTTTTGCCTAGTATGAGCTATGGTAGCACCCTTCTCATCCCTTTCCCCTTTCAAGTTCTCGTCTCTTCTCATAGTCTTTTCGATCCATGGCTGGTGATCCTTACCTAAGGATTAGGGACTGACACAAATCCCTCATGAGCCAGTCTGTGTCAAAGTGTTGGTAGCTCTGAACAGCATTTGTTGAAATGTGTCAAATGATCCTTATTTTGTAAAGGTTCCTGCTTTCAGCTTGGCTGTTGGTGGAGTTTCACAATGTAAACAGGGTAGAGATTTCCTGAGAGAGCAAGAGCGTTGTTGCTTCTGCTGTGAAATGTTTTCTCTTTGTGTGAGCAATGACCATGGCTTCCGCTGTGGGTTGCACGACAAGTATTTTGTTGAATTTATGGGCAGCAATATATTTAGTTTTACTAATGATAAAAGGACCAGCCCTGGTGCTCATATTGGAAACAATTTTTTTCCTTTGTTTCTTGTTGAATTTGTAAAGATGCCTGCTTTCAGCTTGGCTGTTGGTGGCGTGTCTGAATGGGAACAGAGGAGAGACTCCTGCCAGAGCGCGTCGTTGCTCCAGCTGTGATAAGTTTTCTATTTGTGTCAGCAATGGCCATGGCTTCCGCTGTGGGTTGCATTCATTTAATTTATTTTTATGATAAAGGGACCAGTCTGGATGCTGCTAGGGCGACAATTTTTATCTCTGTTTCTTGTTGATTTTGCAAAGATGCCTGAGCTCTGTGCTGCTATTGTGCTGATTGGTGTGCATTTTTGCACTAACTGTTTGTTGCTACTTTGAGTTGTACTTAGGTTTTTAAAGCAGGAGTCTTGAGCTGAAGTATGCTTTACATAAATGTTTACCTGTTCTCTTGTAAACTGTAGTGATTGATAAACACTACTGCTCTCTGCATTTTACCTTATCTCTTGTGGTAAGTGATTAAAGGTTTTAGAACTTGAACTTCACCGTTACACTGCGTCAGAAATACAATAAGATTTTTCTCTTTTTGCCCACAGGAGTTGCATTCTGGAGATGACGGAATTTCTCTGAGTAATAAATTGGGTTACGTATTTGAACGTACCATGGACTATCTCGCCCCAAAATGTGAGATTTACAGGTGCGGATTGTGGAGGTGAGTGACATTTCCTCCTGTTTTGAAAACGCGGGCAGCTAGAGCATTTTAATTTAGAGTGCTAATTTAAGAAAAATATTTCAAAAGCGTAAATAACCTTGCCTGTCACAGCAGATTTTATATACTGCCCCTTAACAAAGCTTGCTCTTTTGGTGTTCTAATAAATCAACGCAAAAAAAAAAATGCTAAAATTTTATTATAGTCAAGGGGAAGGGAAGCAAAAGTTGAAAGTATAATTTCTATTCCAATGGTTACTGACTCTTTTCCCTTATCTTTGTGAAGTATGAAAGTAGTTTCATTGAAAGCTGAATGCAATCCATTTGGCTAACTTTGGTAGTAGTGATCACCTTGCTAAATTGTACGACGACATTCTTTTTGCTGTTCTCAATTCATCAAAATTGTACCTTTCAAAAGTTTGAGATTTACTGTCTATTTGCAGCTTGATACAGACTGCAACATCTTGCTTTCTCATGGTGCATTGACAGTGCCGAGGTAAAGGGACTACTATCTTGGAGGGCTTTTTGAAAATGAGAATATTCTCTGACAGTGGATTTAGTAAGTGAACTCTCATATACGGGACTGTTTTATGCATTTTAGTCAGCACAAACCCATTCTAACAACATAATTTTCTGCTTTTTTTTTTTCAGATTCAGATCATAGTGCTTGTTGAAACTCTATTTCATTTATCTCCTGCTGTTTAGTCCCTTGGCGACAGAATATTCTTCTGCAAGAGAGGGTGACTACTATGCATTCGTTTTTGTGATACTTCTGATTGTATGTTCATCTCTGTATAATTTCTTTTCCTTTTGGTGAGTATTGTCTACAGGAATTTGATATTAAAAAGGACTAGAAATCGTTGATTTTTCTATGACTTTTTACAATATGTTCACAGATTTTTACTTTCATTGAATAACTATCACCACAGGCTTTCATACTACTTACATATCTACTGTTATTATTAGACAATTGCAGAGGAGTAATTAGCAATGAAAATGCCCCTCAAAGAGTGGGTTGTATTTTGGAAATTACTTTTTCTTGAACCGTGCAATTGTTCAGTAGAAACAACAGTGTAAGTTGTTGAACTTTTGATTCAAGATTGGCATTAAATGTGGGAGAACTATTAATTTATTTTTATTTTTTCTGTTTCTTAGGCTTAATCCACTTCAAGCCTTAGGCCATTTGGGAGGACCTTCAGTATTATTGTATTGAGATGGCATAGTAGCCAACAGCCTACTTGCCCTCCCCATGCCTGTGAGTTCTTACATATCTAATTCTATTAAAATATGCCATCAGGGAACAATTCAGCTAGTTGGCATACCTCTTACAGAAATTAATTGTTCTAGGATAACATCTTTTGGACTTTGACACACCATGGCATTTCTACCATGTAGTGCTGGCGGTGCCTATCACTATTCTCCCTGCAACCACCTTCCGCCAACAAAGTTAAGTCTTGTTTTCTGATTACGGGTTTTATTAGTGGGGATGACTACTAGCAGTCAGTGATCTTTTGTTGATCAACGACAACTGTCCCATGACCTTTTCTTAACTGTAAATTAATCATACAGCAAGTTCTCATAACTTATTGACGTTACATGAATTGAACATTTCATATTCAATGGAAGTTTAGTTTGTTTATGTGTGTTATGCCATGAAAGGCGCATATGTTTTGGAGGCCAATCAAATGTCCATCAAAACCATTTGTAGTAGCATTTCATTTAAGACTGATACATTTTTCAGCTTTTGCCTACGAGCTATGATGGCACCCTTTTTTACCCTTCCCCTTTTCAATTTTCTCATCTTTTCTTTTTCTTTTCGATCCATGCGTGGCGGTCCTTCTGTAAGGATTGGGGAACGGCACAAAGCCCCCATGAGCCTCGCTGTGCCAAAGTGTCGGTAGCTCCAAACAGCATCTGTTGAATTGTATCTGTCTATTCTTTGAGACTTCACATAAAATTTCTCCAATTATTTCGTGGATAACATGCAAGATTCAAATTTCGTGAAAAATGCTGTGGCAGAGAGTTTGCCCCCAACTTTTCTCGGGTCGCCCGCTAGACCGCCAATCCGAAAGCAGCTCGGCTCAGATCCTAGTGAGCATCACCAAACGGCCGCGAGAGATGGTCTAGACTTTTTACACCTGTTGGGTCTGTTCTCGTGTGCACTGGAAAGAAAAATCAGATCCAAAGTATAGGATATGTTACGAAAAATATTAATATTTATGGCCGGATAAGAATTTCTCGTAAAATTTTTTGTGGCTGAAGTGATGCCATTCCAAGCTGCACATATGGTTGCTTTATTCATATTTATAATACTTGTAGTCATTTGCCAGCCCTCTATCTAATCGCATCAACTTTTTATTTATTTATTTTTTTTTATTTTTTTTACTGATTTTACAACGGGTTTATTCGACTGTGGGATAGCTCACAGTCACCGCAGAGATTTGGTTTGGGAAAGGTAGTGTTTTTTTGTAGTCTTTTTCCGGGGTACTTGTATTGGCAACTTTGAGCATAATTTGAGGATGGTACTTATTTTAAACTTGGCCGGGTATCAGCTGGACGTATGTAATCCTTCCCACCTGTATTCCTTCCCACCTCTCTTTTTTAATTCAAGAAAATATTTTTTAAAAAAATGTTTTTTAATAATTTATTTTGTCCCACCCGTAATCCTTCCCACCTACCTTTTTTAATTCAAAAAAACATTTTTTGAAAAAATATTTTTTAGTAATTTATTTTGTCCCACCCGTAATCCTTCCCACCTACATTTTTTACCATTAAAAAATATTTTTTTAATAAATATTTTTTAATCGTATATTTTGTCCCACCTGTCCTTAATTTTTAAACCTTAAGAAATATTTAAAAAGTGAATCCGGCATTTAACGTTTTTTACACGTGTCCCACCCCATATCTGTCCCACCTCATCCAAAAGAATATAAAAAAATATTAAAAAAATAAAAAATATTAAAAAAATATTAAAAAATATAAAAAAATTAAAAAATATTAAAAAATATTAAAAAATTAAAAAATATTAAAAAATGTTAAAAAATATTTAAAAATATTAAAAAGTAAAAGAAGGCTCTTGTTACAAGCCAAGCGTTGTCACGGCTTGTAACAGTCATGAACCAAAAGAAGACCCGTGAAACCCTGCTTATATGTGCTACATACGAGGAACATGTATGTGTCATACATGAGAGGCATACGATGCACATGGTCCATGTATGTGACAGGCGTTTGCCAAGTGAGCCACGTATGTCTGACATGCGAGTGCAAACATAAAAGTTGTGTTTTCCATGCATGTTAGGCGTGAGCCATGTGTGGTGTCCATCCTTTCGTATGGATGGCTGAACTTCCCACATGTGTGACAGCATAAAACATATGGTGAAATGTAGGGTCAGTGACAACACACATGTTCAACGCACCTAATTAAAATGACACAGCACTCCACGTAAGGTCCATATATGTAACACACATGTAACATATGTATTATACGCATGCAGCTTAAGACTGCGCGTCCACGCACAATACTTATAGGCGTGGCAGGGTGGTGTAGTGGTCAACACACCCGGCCAGTAAGCTTCAGGACGCAGGTTCGGATCTCCACATCAACGGTTCCAAATGTATAAGTTTCCTCATATTAAATGAGATTAAATTGTTCGTGTACATGTATTGAAACAAACTGCTACATCAAAAAGTCTATCATTACAAAATATTTTTGAAGGTAGAGTAGAAAATGCTAGGAAAAATCAAAGAATTCCCTTTATCCTTAATGCGTGGATATGTGTGAAGTCTGCATGGCACATGTATGACACACACATGTCATTCGCATGGTAGGGTAAAAGTACCAAACATGGATCATTTTTCGGAAAACCACAGTTTTGGGATCGATAAAGGTGTGATGAGCATAATATTTTTTCATCGGTGTGTAGTTTGAACCCCCAGGGAAGATATCCTGAGGGAATAAAGTTCCTAGCTCCAATACTTTCGGAGTTATAGGGAATTTCCATGACCTCCAATTTTGATCCATGTTTGGGTGGGGGTACCCAAACATGGATCACCAAGCTAGACTGTTGTCCTTCACATATGTGATACACAACAGTGTTAGGGGAAGGCAACTTTTTTTGTTTTATCCCAAAACAACCCCTTCCCCCTTTTAGGGGTTGTGATCCATGTTTGGACGCTGACCCAAACATGGATCAAAACTTAGGCTTGTTTGGATACGTTTTGCAGGCTCGTCTGTCTACGAAATAAATAGTTTCTCATACCAACGTGTTTCTCTCACTATTCTGCTCACGAAATTACAACTTGCTTCCGCCCATTTGCATCTTCGGGGCTGATATAGGGCCTGGGAAAGTGGCATTTCTTTAACGAGAAATTCGATTCTTTTCTATATATCCTAACTAACCACGTGACATAGACCCTCCGATTCGTGGTAGAAATGTTGCCTGAAACCTGTTCTATAAACTTAAAACATACGCTTTTGAAATTATTGTATTTTCTTGCTCAGTCACGTGATCCTTAAGGCGCTAAGAGTGGAAAGAGATCTGATGTGTGCGCCAGGTTGCCTACCCGGACCTCTCGTAAGGCGCAATGGAAGATGTAAACGCTTGTAAAAAGTTTCCTATTGGAAATTTGTGCTGTTTGTTTGCATCAATCCCTTTATTTTGGTCATATTTTGCCGTGTGCAAAGTGGCATCACGCATGAACGATTTCTAATGACTGATATTGAGGCGCAAACTAAAGAAGTTACTTGAGGACGGTTCGAATTCTATGTTTTTACCCCTACCCGCATTTTCAAAATACTTAAGGTAAAGGATCAAAACCTTCAGAGTCTTAAAAGGCATATCTTAAAGTGTCTTCTCATCGAGTACCAAGTATTTCCTCCGGTTAGTTTTCTTACAAATAGGAAATAAGTAGAGCCATGTATCTTGCCTTGTCTTTTTGCGCGCTTTGACGAGGTCTGTTGTGCAGACTGTTTTTCGGCGAGCTCCAGCGGGCAGAGGAGCGAGCAGACAATAAAATGTCACATACACATATTGTTGCATATGTAGTCGTCTACCTCAGGAACTTTTAAATTTTTAATTCAGTCGACCCAATCAGCCGTTAGAACCCGCCAAACAGAAATGATCCATGTTTGGTACCTGATCCATGTTTGGTACTTTTACCCTACATACAAGCCCAAAACGTATGGTGACAAACATGTCTGCCACATTTGTAACACACCATTTTAGAGTTTCACGAGGATTTAGAGGGCCCTGTCTTAGCTACTGCATCATTCGACTAGAAATTTGTTCAACAAACACTTTTACATAAATTCTAATAGTCACAAGTACACTGCAAATGGGTCGGCGTCTAGTAAAAGAACGCCAAAATCTGGCGTCTAATGACTAATGACGCCAAAGTTTGGCATCTTTTAGTCGGTGGCGTCATAGGACGCCAAAATTTAAACCCATTTACAGTGTACACATCTTTCACAATACCGGATGGCAGGCGGCGCGTTTTCGTTCTGCTTCGAGGAACATCCACTCTCAACCCCTGACCCCCCATCCCCCCCCCCAAAATGAAATGACACAAGGCAAAGTGGAACCCACATTGATCCCTCGGGCAGGCCACCAGCTTTGCACGGGTGCTGAGCAGGTGTATCTATCCCTCGTTTTGCAGGCGGGGGTGGGAATTGTCGCGAACCTATCTTTGTATTTATTTCTAGGCGTGCCAATCTAACTGGCTAACTGGATATAGCTTTAGGTGCGTGCGAAAAAAAAACGCCTGTAAAGCCAAATGTCTGCCGAGCTATAAATAATGCGTCCGCCCTCGTGTTTCTTGAACGCCCGTCCTCGTGTTTTATGAAAGGGCGCCTCCGAAATGGAGACACGTGATATTGTTTCCGTTTTTTTTTTCTCGAAGATACTGACAATGCTTTCTTTTTTAGGCAACGAAGTTGCCTTCTAAGATCAGTCGAAACGTTAGTCAGTTGTCTTGTATTTCTGTGTACAGTTTGCGTGTTTCTTGTATTTTTAGTATGTATTTTGATGTATTTCTGTGTATTTCGATGTGTTAAGCATTTATTTTCGGGTATTTCTCAGTACAAGTTTTTTTCTCGAGTAGGCCGCCCTTTGTTTATTTCTCCGTCACCCTACACAGCTGCTGGAACAAGAGGTAAACGAACATGGTAATTTAGTAGGTAAATCAGTAATTTGGGCATAGGCGCTTATTAAAGGGTCCCTCCCCCCTGTGGCCTCTAGAGGGCCGCCTGAAAGGCAGGCAATTGTGCTACAAAACCCCTGCATGTAGGCGCAACCTGAAGTGCGCCGCTGTCGGTCGGACCTTAATACGCCCCTGCTCAGAAATCGGGCATGGCGTACGAAGTACTGGAGTGCCGGAGAGTAGCTACTCTTTCAATCGTTTCCAGCTCAGTGTTCAACATTGCATTAAACGCCCTAACGGTCAAGGTAGGCTGTGTACTGCTGAGAAGAAACGTGGTTCTGGTTCTGGTTGCCGAGACCACAAATGGCCTAGACGCCTTCACTGGGCTCTCGCGCCCAGATAGATACCTGCACGCACGCCCAGCCCAAGGAAGGACAGCCCCCAAGCTGACGCGCCGTGGGGTGGGGCAATACACGTGTACCTGGGGGTAGGAGGTAACATTGCCGGTCAACCGGCATCGTAGAGTTTGCAGAATAGAGTACCATATTTCGTCAAGTCGGTTGAAGTACCTTTAAAGTTTTACAGCACACAGGAATTTAAAGTTAAAAAAAGCATATAGAACAAAATTGCTGTCGTGAAATAAGCTCCCCCAAAAACCGGGGCTCATGTAGGTGTGTGCTGCCCCATGGGTGGTCCTTTAACGAATGAATGTATGGTATTTTGGCTACAGAACTACGTAAAAATGTATTTTGTAAGTCAAACCGTTTTTTGGTACGGGACGATTTTTGAAAGTGCTACAATTTCGGACACTTTTTCTTATGGGCTAAATACATGGAGATTTTTAGAGTGTGTCCTACAGAAATTTTATGAAAATGTTTTTTGTTGCAAATGTAATTTTAAACAAGATTTGTTTTATAGTTTCCAACGATATCCCTGCTAGTTTAGGAGAAATAGTGTGCTGAAGTTGTTTCCTTTGTAGGGCTATAGACGGCTATAGAGCCTAAACTAGTACAGATATCGTTGCAGACCATAAAGACAAAATTATTTAAAATTAAATTTACAACGAAAAACGTTTCCATAAAATTTCATTCTACAGCGAAACTAACCATTTAGAGCACGTGTCCGAAGTTAGGGCACTTTCGTCCCTAATTTCGGACACTCTCTCGAGGGCAGCTGTAGCTACACACATTTAGATAGAAATTCGGCATGGGTGTCATCCGACGTGTCCGGAGCCATAGTATTTCCAATCGCAAAAGATTTTTGATATGTTATCATGCCTACACGTAAGAAAGGAAAAACCGCTAAATTCGTCCGAAATTAGGGCATTTGACTGTAGTTTGTTTCAATACATGTACACGAACAATTTAATCTCATTTAATATGAGGAAACTTATACATTTGGAACCGTTGATGTGGAGATCCGAACCTGCGTCCTGAAGCTTACTGGCCGGGTGTGTTGACCACTACACCACCCTGCCACGCCTATAAGTATTGTGCGTGGACGCGCAGTCTTAAGCTGCATGCGTATAATACATATGTTACATGTGTGTTACATATATGGACCTTACGTGGAGTACTATGTCATTTTAATTAGTTGCGTTGAATTGAACATGTGTGTTGTCACTGACCCTACATTTCACCATATGTTTTATGCTGTCACACATGTGGGAAGTTCAGCCATCCATACGAAAGGATGGACACCACACATGGCTCACGCCTAACATGCATGGAAAACACAACTTTTATGTTTGCACTCGCATGTCAGACATACGTGGCTCACTTGGCAAACGCCTGTCACATACATGGACCATGTGCATCGTATGCCTCTCATGTATGACACATACATGTTCCTCGTATGTAGCACATATAAGCAGGGTTTCACGGGTCTTCTTTTGGTTCATGACTGTTACAAGCCGTGACAACGCTTGGCTTGTAACAAGAGCCTTCTTTTACTTTTTAATATTTTTAAATATTTTTTAACATTTTTTAATATTTTTTAATTTTTTAATATTTTTTAATATTTTTTAATTTTTTTATATTTTTTAATATTTTTTAATATTTTTTATTTTTTTAATATTTTTTTATATTCTTTTGGATGAGGTGGGACAGATATGGGGTGGGACACGTGTAAAAAACGTTAAATGCCGGATTCACTTTTTAAATATTTCTTAAGGTTTAAAAATTAAGGACAGGTGGGACAAAATATACGATTAAAAAATATTTATTAAAAAAATATTTTTTAATGGTAAAAAATGTAGGTGGGAAGGATTACGGGTGGGACAAAATAAATTACTAAAAAATATTTTTTCAAAAAATGTTTTTTTGAATTAAAAAAGGTAGGTGGGAAGGATTACGGGTGGGACAAAATAAATTATTAAAAAACATTTTTTTAAAAAATATTTTCTTGAATTAAAAAAGAGAGGTGGGAAGGATTACAGGTGGGACAGACTACGCCCACCGTATCAGCTATGGTGTCACCCTTCCAACCTTTTCCCCTTTTCCATTTTCTCATCTCTGCTATTCATCTTTTCGTTCCATGCTGGGCGGTCCTTTCACAAGGGCTTGGGAACTGGCGCAAATCCCTGTGAGTCCAGAATGCGTCAAAGTGATGTTAGCTCGAATCAGCCAAGGTTTAAATGTATCATTCCTCCATGCTCAATTCAATTAAAAATGGTATACAAGGAAAATCCGTGAATTTTCTCCCCTTTGGTATGCAATGACTTTGGCTTTCTGCCCTAATACTTACAAGTATTTCCCTTAACTTAGGTTTAATATTTATAGCCAGATAAGAATTTCTCGTAAAATTTCTTGTGGCTGAAGTGATGCCATTCCAAGCTGCACATATGGTTACTTTATTCATATTTATAATACTTGTAGTCATTTGCCAGCCCTCCATCTAATCGCATCAATTTTTTTTTAATGTACTGATTTTACAACGGGTTTATTCTGTAGCAAAGTAGCTCGTTTTATATTTTTTGTGTTTCTTGGGTGTGTAAGTGCCAATTTGCACCAATCACACATCTCTAAATTTTAAGTTTTAAGAACTCATCAAAGGTACTAACATCAGAATCTAAACGTTGAACCTATTTTGATTTAGCCATACCTGGTTTGTAGTTTTTACAGTGCGATCAGGTAAAGTAATAATCTAATGGAATTAGGAGCTTCGGTAGATTTGTTGTGACTTCTTCATCTTTAAGTGACCATCACTTACCCAGTAGGGTGAGCTTCAGTCCTTTGCTCAAGGATGCGAAGATAAGGACAAGGCAGCTGAAAAATAATAGAAACATCCGTAGCTAGTGCTCATTGCCGCAGCGTACTTTACCTCAGCCCATAGGTAAACCACTCCATTTTTTTTCCTTCTGGTTTGGAGGAGGGGGGGCAGGGGTAGCTCTATCCAACGTTGGTGCGCTATTGCACTAAAAGCAGTACGCCTACTTCAGCCTATATTTACATCTGTAACAAGTACCGAGGTAGGCTCCAGGGGTGAGCCGTGAGTCGTCACGGGCCCCCGTGAGGCCAAGTAGTGTGTGGCTTTGAGTGCTCTCGGACAGGGGCTGGCCGGCCCCGGGCGTGAGCCGTGAGTCGTCACGGCCCCCCGTGAGGCCAAGTAGTGTGTGGCTTTGAGTGCTCTCGGACAGGGCCCGGCCGGCCCCGGGCGTGAGCCGTGAGTCGTCACGGCCCCCCGTGAGGCCAAGTAGTGTGTGGCTTTGAGTGCTCTCGGACAGGGGCCGGCCGGCCCCGGGCGTGAGCCGTGAGTCGTCACGGCCCCCCGTGAGGCCAAGTAGTGTGTGGCTTTGAGTGCTCTCGGACAGGGCCCGGCCGGCCCCGGGCGTGAGCCGTGAGTCGTCACGGCCCCCCGTGAGGCCAAGTAGTGTGTGGCTTTGAGTGCTCTATCGGACAGGGCCCGGCCGGCCCCGGGCGTGAGCCGTGAGTCGTCACGGCCCCCCGTGAGGCCAAGTAGTGTGTGGCTTTGAGTGCTCTATCGGACAGGGCCCGGCCGGCCCCGGGCGTGAGCCGTGAGTCGTCACGGCCCCCCGTGAGGCCAAGTAGTGTGTGGCTTTGAGTGCTCTATCGGACAGGGCCCGGCCGGCCCCGGGCGTGAGCCGTGAGTCGTCACGGCCCCCCGTGCGAGGCCAAGTAGTGTGTGGCTTTGAGTGCTCTATCGGACAGGGCCCGGCCGGCCCCGGGCGTGAGCCGTGAGTCGTCACGGCCCCCCGTGAGGCCAAGTAGTGTGTGGCTTTGAGTGCTCTCGGACAGGGCCCGGCCGGCCCCGGGCGTGAGCCGTGAGTCGTCACGGCCCCCCGTGAGGCCAAGTAGTGTGTGGCTTTGAGTGCTCTCGGACAGGGCCCGGCCGGCCCCGGGCGTGAGCCGTGAGTCGTCACGGCCCCCCGTGAGGCCAAGTAGTGTGTGGCTTTGAGTGCTCTCGGACAGGGCCCGGCCGGCCCCGGGCGTGAGCCGTGAGTCGTCACGGCCCCCCGTGAGGCCAAGTAGTGTGTGGCTTTGAGTGCTCTATCGGACAGGGCCCGGCCGGCCCCGGGCGTGAGCCGTGAGTCGTCACGGCCCCCCGTGAGGCCAAGTAGTGTGTGGCTTTGAGTGCTCTACGGACAGGGCCCGGCCGGCCCCGGGCGTGAGCCGTGAGTCGTCACGGCCCCCCGTGAGGCCAAGTAGTGTGTGGCTTTGAGTGCTCTCGGACAGGGCCCGGCCGGCCCCGGGCGTGAGCCGTGAGTCGTCACGGCCCCCCGTGAGGCCAAGTAGTGTGTGGCTTTGAGTGCTCTATCGGACAGGGCCCGGCCGGCCCCGGGCGTGAGCCGTGAGTCGTCACGGCCCCCCGTGAGGCCAAGTAGTGTGTGGCTTTGAGCGCTCTCCTAGAGGGCCCGGCTGGCCTGCGTGGTCCAGTCTTCCTACTTGTAAAATATGTGAATGTGGGCTTGAGTGGGCGTTCTGCTTCTAGTGCAATATCGCACTACCTAGCTCACTTTCTCACTACCCCTTAGTAGGGAGAAAGATTGGAATGAATATAAAGTAGGTGGTCGCACGAAGGCCCAGTACCGGAAGGCAATTTTTTCGCGCTACCTCGCTGAGAGGTATAGATTGGGCTTGGTGCTCGTTGGACCGGCGTAGGAAGCGCAGGTCGAACGTGTTGCGGCTGCGGAAAGCGGCAATCTCGGCTCTTTCCCGGCTGTCTCATCGCATTTGAGTACCAGTCGGCGCCTTCTCCGCCAGTGGTCGTCATTGAGGTGGGCGGTTCGTTCTGCGTATGACACACCTGGCACCCTCCTTCACGACTTCTTACACATTCTCGTCCCCGCCCCTGCACCCTATCTCTCTCCGCTGCTCTTTTCAGCTGGCTTCTTTGTACCTTGTGCTGTAGGGTATTTCGCTGCAAGGAAATCGGAACCTAAAGAAGAGAGGAACGACGCGCCGCGTTTTAATCCAGTCTTATATTGAAGTTGTTGTAATGGTGTCTGGGTTCGGGCGCTAGCCTACCCCGGGCGCCTATCCGCCCGTCAGTGCTGCTGATAAACACCCTGTCTTTGTTTCAGGCTCGCTACGCAACGCAGGTCGGAGAACTTCCCAATTCCTAGAACGCAGGGCCGCGCTGACGTTTCTTCGAAAGTAGGGAAGTCTCACGAAGTTACTTGTACACGCTGCTGGTTTGGAAAATATATCCGTTTCTGAAGTTGTTTGTTGTTGTCTACTGCCTTCCCTACTCTCCCTCGCCGGTCTTGACGACCTAAAAACGAACTACATAGTCGATTGCATCTCTTTTCGTTGTGCATACGTTACAGGCTACATTGCCTACATTCCCTGATGTACCTTCTTTCATTTCCTCATGGGGCTGCAGCTGCACGTACCTGGACGTAGCGCTTTGCTGTAAATGGAGAGCCATGGCAAAGTTCGGGAAAGGGATTAACATTATTAAGAGTGGGCAAAGCATATCTGGCTGAAATGTTCTTTATTGCGATTGAGGCTTCGAGGCAGTGCTCCTGTTGGCAGTGACAGCTGGAAGCGTTTGGCTAGGGCACAGCGAGCACAGCAAGCGAAGCGGCAGACGTGCACACGCCTTCCTCCTCGACAGGTACATGCAACAGAAAGAAACGCAAATGATTATTCACTGTCCACCACACACACGGCCATCTTCGGGTTCTGCAGGGTGAACGGACGTCGTCGAGAATGCGTCGATACAGGTCGGCGCCGCGGTGGCGGATTTGCGGGCGGCGCCAAGGGCCAAGTAATTAATACATAGCTCCTGCCTGGAGTAAGGTAGGCAACCAAGCCGACGCGTCGAGCAGCGGGTTGCCTACCCGGAGGGCGCTCCTCCCGTCGCGCGGCTTATTACACATCATATGCGCGAACCGCTGTACACACATGTGCCCAGGGCACTGTCTTATTGGAAGGCACGACATAACGATTAACGTATCGAGCGCGGAGTTCAGAGTAACAGCTCATTCCCTACTCATACTCGGCATACAAGTGGTCGGTCTTACCGACAGTGTCAGTCCGCGACCTGCGATAGTGTTCATTGGTGAGATATGTCAGGTGCGCATGTACAGAGCTTACAGTTGAGGGTCACTGATGTTCGAAGTTGAACGCTTACGGCTGCACAGCTCTCAGTCGGGGCGCGCAGCCTCTTACCTTGCGTTGCCCCTCCAGGCAGCAGCGTCCTCCGGAGGGGATGGCAGCGCTACACACAGACCACCTCGCCCCCGGCCGGCTATCAGCCCCCTCCCTTACACGCTACATCATTATGTTTTTAATAAAATTAATTTTATTAAAAAATAAATTAAAATAAAAAATAAATTAATTTTTTAAATAATATATTTTATTTTTAAATAAATAGGTAGGACAAGAAAATGGTAGGACAAGTGCTGTACACGCAAATTAAATGCAACTTTGAAAAAACTTTAAAAATTAGAAATTAAAAATTAGAAATGTCCATAAAACGGATTGTAGGCGGGGTTGAAGCCATAATAAGGCGGCGGCGGAGGGTGTGCCATGGCCCAGGGCATCGTGGGTGCCACAGGAAACTGCACCCTCGGCTGCGACAGCGCCTGGACTTGGCCCTGCAGCAGGTTGAGGCCAGTCACCAGCTGGCTGACTACGTCCTGCTGGGGTGGGGCAGGCTGCGGGGGTGGTGGCACCGCAGGACGCTGAGCCGGGCGGCGCTGCTGATTGCGGGCCTTGACCTGGGGCCGCTTGGCCTTGGCAGGGGCCTTGGCGGGGGCCTTGGCAGAGGCCTTGGCAGAGGCCTTGGCAGGGGCCTTAGACTCCGACGCTCCAGACTCGGCAGCTGCATTACGCAGCCTAGCACGCTGGCCTTGGGTTTGGGCGCCTCTTTTTCTGGGCGGGCCCAGCCGGCCGCTGTCCCAGGCGCTCATGCACCGGGCGCTTCACTGGGGATCGGGAGCGCTTCACCGGAGAGCGAGATCTGGAAGGGGTGCGGAGCCGGCGAGACTTGGCCCTGGCAGGGGATCGGGATCGGGATGTGGATCTGGAGCGGGATATCGTCATCCCTTCCATGCCCTCCAGCAAGGCATGCTCGTCCTCCGAGTCCACGTCGATGTCGATGTCCCCCATGGTCACTTTGGCCTTGGAGGGCACGAAGATCTGGGATTTGATCCCCGGGGTCGTCATGGTCGTCTGGGAAATGGAAAAGGGGCGAAGGCCACACGGTTAATGGAAAGTCAACCACTCGCCATTATGGTCCACTAAGCTGGAACCAATGGCCGCCAATCGATCGACGTGCACTATCAATCGTTTGCGGGGCCGGCGAGAGACATCGTCCTCCGGGCGGACTAACTCTATTCTGGCAATGCAATCGTTAAGCATGCTCAGAATTTTATAGGGTCCTTGCCACGCAGCGTACAACTTGGTCGTGCGACCACGCCTACGGCGACGATTGTAGAGCAGAACAATGTCACCGGGGCGGAAGTACGTGATCATGGAGTACTTGTCATAGTGGGCCTTCATGCGTGCTGCGGCACGCGCCGTATTCTCTCTCACCAGGACATGAATTTTACTCAGACGGTCACGCAGTACTCCAGGGTACTGATTCATTGCAACCGCTGGTAAACCTGGTGGGGGCAGACCATGCTGCAGGTCCTGGGGCACGCGCATGGGCCGCCCGAACAGGACTTCATACGGAGAGAACCCGGTTGTGTCATTGACTGATGCTCGATACGCATGGAGCACATGAGGCAAGAGGTCAGGCCAATTTCCGGGCTGTTCGGCAGCCAGCACAGCAATTTGTCGGGTGAGACTACGAATGTAGTTCTCCACCTTTCCATTGCTTGCGGGCCGGCCAGCGGAAATATGACACTTGCGCGTCTTATAGATCGCCATGACCTCCTTGAAGAGGGCTGACTCAAAGGTTGTACCTTGGTCAGTAACCAGCTCGTAGGGAGCACCCAAACGGCTGAACACCTCTGTCACTAGTGCTTGGGCCACCTCCTCGGCTTGAAGGGTCCGCAGGGGGATCGCCTCTGGCCACGCACTAAATGCCTCAACTACGACCATCACGTGCCGGTAACCAAAACGGGTTGACGGCTCGAGTGGTCCTAGAAAGTCAATGTGGAAACGACCGAACAAAGTGCCTTCCCGAAACACTTTCATTGGTGTTCTAGTCTTTTCCTGTGGTCCCTTCACTTGTTTACATCGTAAACACATGTTAATCGTGTCCAACACTTTGGTGTACATACCAGGCCAATAAAAACGGTCCCTTAGCAATTTATAACATTTGCTTACACCGAAGTGTGAGCCAGAGCTAGGGCCAGCGTGGTATTATAACACCAAGTTGGTTGCACGATCAGTGGGAACCACAATTTGGTAACGATCGAATCGCGGGTCACCTGAGGCATGTTCAAATCGACGTTTGAGCACCCCATGCTCAATAAGTAACGAATTGAATTGCACCCAAAGACTCCTTGTGACGGGACCATAACCAACAATTTGCTGGAAATGTGGTCGCTCGCCTTTGCGTACTGCCTGATAAATAGGACCGATGTCAGGGTCAGCTTGCTGAGCAGCTGACACACTTGTATCGTCCCACTCAGTACACTCAATTTGAAACGATCGCACCATAAAATTTACACTGTCTTCCAACTTGTCATCATGATCCTCTAAACGCTTGCATGATTTGCAATCAGGCGCGCAAGGGCGATCAGGACGACGAGACAATGCATCTGCATTTGTCAGCTCTTTGCCTTTTATGTGACGAATTTCAAATCGAAATTCCTCCAGACGCATTATCCACCGAGCTAACTTCCCCTCCACTTGCTTGAAGGAGCGAAGCCACTGAAGGGCGGAATGGTCTGTGTAAAAGACAAAGGGACGCCCGAGCAAGTAGAGTCTAAAAACTCTAGTGGCCTCCACCAGGGCGTACAGCTCTGCGTGGGTGGCACACAAGGCGCGCTTTAACCGTGGCATTTTCGTAGAGTGATAGTGTAACACCACGGGGCGGCCATCTTGCTCCTGTGACAAAATGCACGCGACAGCTCTCGCAGAGGCGTCACAGTGCACTGAGAAGACGCCTTTTGACGGGTCGGCCGCGCCGAGCACGGGGGCCGTCGTCAAGGCTGTCTTCAGCGTGTCAAAAGCGTGCTGACACTCGTTTGACCATATAAAAGGAACCTTCTCACACAACAAATCGGTGAGAGGGGCCTGAATTTCGGCCAATCGGTGGATGAAGCGGGAATAAAATCCCACTAGGCCTATCCAAGACCAAAGCTCACTCACATTACGAGGAGTGGGCCAATGAACAATTGTGTTCACTTTAGCCTCATCCGTGCCGATACCCTTTTCGGTCAAACAGAAACCCAGAAACTTAAGTTTTCTTTTAAAAAGAAAGCACTTCTTGGCTTTCAAAAGAAAACCAGACGCCCGAATTCGGTTGAACAAGTGCTATATTCAATTAAGAGAAGAGTCTGTTTCCACGCCTGTGCTGGAGTGGATTCTACGCCTGCCAAGGCGTGGCTCCACACCTCTGAGGGCGTGGACGCTTGCCTCCACGCTCTGGCAGGCGTAAGATCCACACCAGCGCAGGCGTGGAAACCAACTCTTCTCTTAATTGAATATAGCAAAGGCCTGTGTCATTTGGAGCATAATTTCAAACGCATCACCTGCCACGCAGATGTCGTCGAGATACACTCCATTTGCCTTACCGAGGTCACAATCAGGTGTTGGCTGAAGCGAAGGCCGTATCAGCCGGTCAGTAACACCTTGAAAGACACCAGGGGCGGCGGACAGTCCGAAGGGCATGCGCGTGTATTCCAGAAATCTGGACGGCAGCCGAAGGGAGTCCGGCAGCGCAATAGCAGTCTTAGGGATATCCTCTTCGGCTATCTCTAAATTATGGTACCCAGAAGCCAGGTCGGCGTGGGAATACCATTTGTGACCTGCTAAACGCTCTAAAAGTTCCTGAGTTCTGGGGATCAGAGATGCTGGGATACGCGTGATCTTGTTTAGAGCACGGTAATCCACACAGCAACGTAACTCCGGCTTGCCATTCTTGTCTAGAGTCTTCTTTGGGATAACCAAAATAGGGAATGCCCAAGGAGACTGACTAGGCCGGCAAGTACCCTGCTCTAAGTACTTTCTGTACATAGCAGCTACCTCCTCCCGTAAATGAATAGGAATGGGCCTTGCTTGCATTTTAATCGGCGGATGATCCCCAGTATCAATCCGGAATTTAACCCACGGGCAGCAACCAAAATCGTCATTATGTTTGACGAAAATGTCATGATTGCGCCGTAAGACGTCAGCAACGCGTCTTATTTGCTGTGGAGTTAAATCCTCACACCGATCTGCAAGGGCCTGCAAATCCTCAGGGAGGGCCTCATCTAGGCCTATAGGAGGTAAGCGCGGCTCGAGCTGAATGTCGGCCTGGTCGCTCAGAGGGACTCTCTCTATAGTCGCAGACTCCACAACGACATCGTCAGGGACGTCATCGGGGTCTAGCGGCTCATAGAGCTGCAGGTCAACAAGACCGACAGGGTGCACGAGTGCAACCACCGAGCCACGGGGTATCACTACGTGTCTCTGTCAGGTTTTCCAGCTCAAGCTCTAGCGTGCCGGGGGCAAAAGGCATCACGCCGGGCACGAGGGAACACTGCCTTTTGTCTAAGAGTGGCGACGGTTGTACTAAGCCCAAAGTAAATGAATTAAGAGTACAGTCCACTTCCCGATCCAAAGCGCCGTTAGGACAGTACGAATTTCGGCTTTGGAAATTAAAATCTCCAGCATGGAGAATTTGAGGGGTGGCGCCGAAATTTGTCCTGTCCGCGTCACAGTGACCAGGAGTGACCGACTCAGTATGGAATGCTGCCGCACTGCCAGTCACTTCGTCCACACAGGTAGAGCTCTTCCACACAGGTGGTGTGTTCTCGCTAACTACTTTACTATCTACACTAACTACTGGCACCATCGGCACGGCGTCGACTCCGTCCATGGTCCTTATAGAGCCATCGCTCTCGAGAACACACCGAGCTCGAAGTACCCGCGCGGTCACCATTCCATCACCAGGTAAAGAAGAAATACCCGTTAATTGGGCAGGGCAAATTGTTGACTGAAAGGGTTGTAACTCGATAGTTACAGCCGAACGCGCCACCACAAAGACACTATTTGCACCAAATTTTCCCACATCCGCAGATGTTTGGAGTTTGAATGGGCAGGTCACCTGTGATTTGTGGTCGGGACTGTCCAGAGTGAATGTAAGATGGCCAATGCTCACCACAGCATTGTAGATTCGCATGAAATCCATGCCCAAAATACACTCATCATGGATGTCCGACTCAAGCGTAACAAACCGGTACTTCCTTCCCCCCACCTCAAGAGTGCGGGCGACGGGTCCATAGAGTATGGACACAGCATCATTAACGCCTCTCAAGCGAAATTTAGAAGGAGGTACAGGCGGGCCAGCAAATAGGCCTCGCCGTACGACAGTGATTTGAGCGCCCGTGTCAATAGTCACTGTCACCGGTTTGTCGTCAACACGAAATGTAAGAGTAGGAGAACCAACAGGCTCAACTACTACCTCCTCGGTTGAAGACGCGAGAGCCTCGCCTGGCGTAAGCGTCGCCAGGGATACCAGGGAGGCTACTGCCCGTTTCCCGAAGCAGGCGGGCCCTGCGGGGGCTGCTGCAGGGTGACCTGCTGGTAGCCGGCGGGGAGCGCCAGCACAGCGGTCTGCACCTGCGGCGCGGGCAGGGGCTGCAGCTGCAGCGGGGCGGCGTGCATAGGCCAAGTCAGGTTGGCCTGGTAGTGCGGCGGATGCACATACTGCACGCGCGCGTCCGGGAAAGCAACGGGTACGGGTACCGGTGCGGGGGCGGCCGCAGCAGCTGGGGCAGCAGCCCTAGCTTGCTGGGGTTGCGGCTGAGGAGCCCTGGGGCAATTAATGGCAAAATGGCCAAACTGCCCGCAGTTGTAACAACTCCTGTCGGAGTTGCCACTAGCTCCTCGGCCTCGGCCTCCACGCCCGCGTCCACGTCCACGACCGCGACCACGCCCTCTACCACCAGTGTTGGTGCCAGCATCCGCTGCCTGCTGGACCATGGCCTGGCGGACCACCTGCTCCACCTGCTTGGTGATAGCAGAGAGTTGGTCCTGCCAAGACGGGCCAGGAGCTGGCGCGGCGGGCGCTGCCGAGGCTGCCGACACCGGCGGCGCGGGGGCGGACGACGGTCCGGGTGACGCGACCTCAACGGTGGCCTCGGCCACACTGGCCAGGCACACCCTCTTGGCCGCGGGTCCAGACGGCGCAAGCCGGGACCGCACCAAGCGACACGCGTCTAAGGCTGCCTGCATAGAAGTGCAAGCGAGGCCAGACACGCCACTTTTAATTTGGGCGGAGCTGAGTCCAGTAAAGAAATACTGGACCGCGAACTCCTCCACGCGCGCCAGAGACATGTCGGGATAAGCGCGCCGAGCAGTGCGGCTCACCCGAGTGGACCACTCCTCGAGAGATTCCGAGGGGTCCTGCCTCATTGACGAGAGATTATTCATCTCTGTCCAAGCATGTATCGGCTTACTGTAAGAAAGCCTGAGCGCCTCGTCTAGGCCAGCAAACGTTCTGTTTGAGGCCAGGTCCTCTAGGAGGGACAGCGGGGCGCCGACGAGACCAGAGGACAGCAGCTGAAAGCGCTGGTCCTCAGTCAAGTGCGGATACATGCTTACAAGATCATCGAATGAAGCGCGGTACGCCTCATACGAAATCTTGCCGTCGAATTTCGGAACGGCCTTCCGGAGGGTCAGCATCTCGCTGGCTGACACTACTCTCGGGACTAACGCGAGGGGAGCGGCTGGAGCAGCGACGGGGGGCCGCGGGGGCCACACCGTAGGCCACGGCGGGCGCACCACCGGGCCGAGCCTCTACGGCAGCACGAAGTGCCGCCAGCTCCCGCAGGAGGGCCTGGATGTCAGGCACGGCGGCCTGGGCCGCACCCTGAACGGGCTCCTCCTCGGCGTAGTCGTCCTCTATGACGTCACGCTCGAAATCAAGCTCGCGCGCGGGCGCCGGCTGGGCCCGCTGGGGCGCCAGCGGGGCCAGCGGGTCCGCAGCGGCGCCGACAATCGGCGGGTCCGCGTCCGCATTGTCGAGGTGGAGGGGGTTGGGGCGCAACGCGCCGCCACGCCCGGCCTGCCGCGGCTCGACAATGCCTAACCCGAACGGCGCACCGGCTGGGGGTACGCCGTAGGGCACGCCGTCGTTGCCTCCTTGCCCTCGGCCTGCACCACGTCCATGCGGACCGAAGCCGAAGCCACGGTCCATCGCAGGACGGGTCAGGGGTCAACAGGCAATTCACACAACGGACAAGCGAACAGCGGAAAAAATGTCAGAGGACTGGGGTAGAGGGACTCACTCAGGGAATGCCAAGGGTCTCACGAGGGTCGCAGCGGGGGTCGCCAATGAGCTGGGACGGGTCACGAAGCGCTGGGTGGGGCCGCGAGGGACGCCGTAAGGGAGGGTCGCCAAGGGCCGGACTCAGGGGACGCCGTCGAACAACTCGGTCGAGGGACGCCACGCGCGGACTCAGCGACGATGAACTGCAAGTGTAAGGGCTTAATAAACCAAGAACCGAAAACCTGGTCTCCTCTTCCTCAGTCCTACCGACTGCGCCAATTGTAGCGTAAAGGGTAGGCTGAGTAAAGGAAACGCAGGAGTTCTGGATCAGTGATTTATTAAGGCTAGCAGGGAACGGTACAGCGAGGATAAACCAACCACACTCGACCAAAGCTGCTAGACGACTGAGCGCTTGGCTTTGTTGGGACCGCGACGCGTTCGCTCACTGCTTTTAAACAATCCCGCGGAGACCCGTGTGCGAGGCTAGTTGGCGCGAGGCTAGCGACCAACTTATGAGAATGTCAGCGTAGCTGCATTGAAAGGACTTTACTTGACTCTATCGTTACAATATATATATATATATATATATATATATATATATATATATATATATATATATATATATATATATATATATATATATATATAGAAAATTATATAAAATATATGCATGTACCTTGATTTAATGATTTCAAATAGAAATTTTACATTGACATACCTTGAAATTTTGATGGTGTCCTTCCTTGTTGCCTCTTATTTGAAAACAATAATATTTTCTGATCCCATTTTGAAATATCTAGAAGTCTGCTTGAGATCCAGATGTTGTCAAGCTGTAGAAATCGCAGCCAGCAAATTGTTGGCTGAGTAGTTTCTCCTAGTACCTGAAAACATAATGTTACGATTAGCCCAGAGAATTTACAAGTAGACTTATTTTTGTGCAAGCAGCACCAATTTATGTTTATAGGGTGTCATGGGAAAACACCCAATGATAATCACATGCTAGGCACTTTTGGCAGACGACGAATATATTGGGCATAAACAAAACATTCAAAAGGCATCACAACATAGAAAAAGACAAGGTTAGTAATCGGTGAGAATACAGTCTCGAGAAGCGAGTGCAGCAAGTACACAGCAAACAAATGTGAATTCTAGATAAAGTTCACTAACGTTATAGATGAGTAGAATCGTGCAGATGAAAGATGGCATACTGAATCGACAGTATATACTTTATGAAGGAGCAAGTGCTCAGACCATGCACACACAACTGGGCAGCACATGGTTTTCTGCTAGCGAGAAGAAGAAGAATGTAGGAAAGAACTTTTACCTGAACACGGCAGCGTATGAGAAGCAATAGAGAACGATGCGTATGAGCAGGTTTTCTGTCTGCTACGCTGCAGACAACTAAACCCTTTTCGCACCAGCTCAAGTCGACGTCTATTTGCAGTAAGTGGTTGTTGTTGTGAAAGGCACAGACCGGTAATTGCAGTTCAGGCCGTGACATAATGTTTAGAAAGTGCACTCGTAGATATTTTTTGGATTTTTAGTGATTACAGCGATTTCTTGATTAAGTGTATCGTTTGTGTGTCGCCTGTGCGGCGGCAAACTGATGAAATGCCGACACCCGCTCCTTGGCGAACCCTGGATATCAACTTAAAAGTGATGGGGAGGTTACATTTCCAATCGAGGGGGTATGCACTCCCAAATATCGTGACCCGACTATTACGAAATGAGGTAATACGCTGTAATAGAACTCTATTACGTCTATTACGCCTACTACATTCCATTACGTGTATTACGGGTTTATTACGAGACTATTACGCGCCTATTACGCCTATTACTCCTATTACGCTACTATTACAGGCATATTACGTGACTATTACAGGCGTATTACGCTTAACTATTACGCGCCTATTAAGCATATTACTCCTATTACGCTACTATTACAGGCATATTACGTGACTATTACAGGCGTATTACGCTTAAGAAGAGCACGCCAAACATTCCCTAGGGTGACTGCCAATACCATTCATAGCAGAAAAGTTTGGAGGAGCAGTTTCTATCTGTTCTTGTTTATCTTTGTCTGTGACCATTTTCGAAACATTCGTGCACCAGTTTTATTTAAATCTCAGACTTTTTGTTTCCGTAGTCAAACACCCAAACTGGATCATTAACATTTTAAGGAAAGTACTCGGTAGGCGTACGTGAAACTGATACCGACTCAAACTATTCTATATCTATTATCAAAATGGCTAATACGGCATTGACTAAAATGTTACTTGCAAAACATTAGACCTTTAAATGAAAGAAATTTTCCTTGAAAAAGTCCAAGGAGAATTCTAAACAAAAAACCACTGTGGCTGGTTGTACCACCGACTCTGGCTTGGGCTAGGCTAGGCTACCCCTACCCTCATCCCCTCTGCGACTGCCTCACGGGGAAGGACAACAGTCGAGCGAGGGGTAGAGACAAATCGGTAAGTACTCCGTCATCGAGACGTGTCGGAGACGGTATTACGCGGCTATTACTCGGATATTACGCACTATTACGCGGATATTACGCACTATTACGCCGATATTACGTGGATATTACGCACTATTACGCGGCCATTACGTTTAATACGCAGGCATTACGTGTAATACATGTATTACGAAGTATCACGTGTATTACGCGACTATTACACCTCTATTACTGGGCGTGTGACCCGACTATTACGCAAGTGCATACCCCCTCGTTTCCAATGATCCTCTTAATAATAAACAAGCTAACATGCCTCAGGCCTTATGTGTTAGCAAAGGTTCTGTTGTTTATGTACAAGACCACTACAGAAAGCTCTTGATGTGTGGCAGTCCAATGCCTTTGGCCTGTATGGTAAGTCATCCCAATACTCCATTCGTACAGTATGGTATAATATTATGGTACCAAAATAGTATGGTAAATTATGTAAATCAGTGATAAAAATAAACCATAAGCTTACTGACTATGCAGCAAATCACATCACTGCTGCAGACAGCACCCCAGATAGTATTGTAGTGATTGAGTCATCATTATTTTTAATACTTTAGATGTGGGAAATAGAAAGTGTTCATCAGAATATATAATCTTATGCTAGACTCCTGTAACCATTATATTTAGAACTCTCATTGAACGTCTGAAGTTTTTTGAATAGATCTGTTAATGTTCACCACATTTTTAAAGAATCTGTGTGCTGGGGCCGCGCCCCGGCCCAGCTTCCACTATCCCGACAGAGGGCGCGGTCCTCGCACCGGAGCCGACCTGGCGGGCCAGCGGCGAGGAGCGCGCACTCTTCGTCCAGACCAGCTTGCAGCCACCCAGTGCTAGCCCCGGTCTGGACCGAGGGTACACGACTCTGAAAAGAAGTGAACTGGGATTGGGGATTAAGGATTGGGGCAAGGATTTCTAACATTGCAATTGATTGTGGAGGATTGGGTGAATTGGGTGGATTCGAGGGGATTGGAGGGGATTGGGAGGGATTGGAGGGGATTGGAGAGGGATTGGGAGCGATTGGAGAGGGATTGGAAGGGATTGGGAGGGATTGGAGAGGGATTGGAGGTGATTGGAGAGGGATTGGAGGGGATTGGGGAGGGATTGGAGGGGATTGGAGAGGGATTTTAAGAGGCTGCCAAAATAGTAGAAACGACAAGCTATGATAGCCCGTAATAGGCGGGATGCCGATACGCCTGAAGCATAGGCAACCCATTTCGCAGCCCAAGAGATGGCCCACATTCACATCGAAACAAAAAAATAAATTTTGAGAGTAGTGTTTTGTTTCATTTGTTCAAAAAAAAATTCTTGTTACGAAATCTTGCAAGATTTTGAATTAAGCCCTTCGAAACATAATTCAAAGCTATATTCAGTTCTTGATGTGTGACATAGACCACATAGACCTGGTTTCATTTCACCACTTTGCTGTTTAGAGTTGATGTTTTTTTGATTTTTTTTAAAATCAGGTTTACTAGTTCAATTATTTTGATAAGTATGTTAATAATCAAATTTGTAGAAGTAAATTGGTCTATGTTACACATTTATAACACAATATGTATTTGTATTACAGTCAAGTGCCCTAATTTCGGACGAATTGAGCGGTTTTTCCTTTCTTACGTGTAGGCATGACGAACCCTAGGGAAAAAAATACCTGACCCAGGACTGATGTTAACTGATCGGACCTATCTAAAAGCTGAAGTGAACCTGTCCTGGACCTTCATTTTAGCTGACTTTTAACTGAAAGTACCTCACAATTACGCCAAATTATCTGAGTTTGGCGCGCTGAAAGCTGATCAGTAGTCAGCTCTAAATTGGCGAAACCGCTTGTAACTGAGTTTAGCTGCTTACGTAACTGACTCCAACTGAGTGTAGTTGAAATTATCTGACTCCGCGATTCAGGTACACCTGATGATTGCGCGTAGTTAGCTGAGTTTTTAGCTGAGTAACATTCACCTCGCATAGGGTGTATAATTATACACTGTAAAAAAATGTTCGTGGTAAATATCACATAAATGTATCTACAGCTTTTTACATATACAGGCGTATGGGAAAAATCAGATCGCTAGTTCCTACAGTCCTCCGATGCATTTACCGGACGGATCAGCTGGGATTCGAACTCGCTACCTTAGTGTTCGAGAGCGCGTACGCTACCCCTCACCCATCGGGCTTTTCTGAGAAGAGGCTTGCTGGGACACCATCCCATTTCAATGATACGAGGACGAGCTGCTTGTAACTGATTTTAACTGATAAAAGCTGAGTGTAGCTGCTGGAAATACTTGACATCACGGTCACGCACGGAAAAGTAGCTGATGCAAAGCTGACGGGGAACTCCCAAATAACTGAGGCTTAATCAGTTAACATCAGTCAAATTGTCAGTTAAACGCGAACTGAATGAAATCCGAGTGCGAACTGAGCTGCAACTGAGCACTTACTGAATGACAGTCAGTTCCGATCAGCGCTCTGTCGCTGAGCTGCTCCGAGTTGACTTTCGGCGCTTTGGAAATCAGGAAGGTTCAGTAAAAATTAGCTCCGACTGAGTACACAATTCAGCTTCTGGTCAGCTCACATTCACTTGTACGTCAAACTGATCAAAGCTGACTCTTACTGATTTTTAGTAACTGAGAAAAGGCTGATACTAACTGAGTATCGTCCAGCTAACACCGTTTTAAAACCAAGTAACTTGACGTTATTGACAGGTACAAAATTGCGTTTCAGGCATCGTCAGTTAAAATCAGTTTTTAGATAGGTCCGATCAGTTAACATCAGTCCCGGGTCAGGTATATTTTTCCCTAGGGAAATATGAAAAATCTGTTGCGATCGGAAAAACTATAGTTCCGGACACGTCGGATGACACCCATGCCGAATTTCTATCTAAATGTGTGTAGCTACAGCAGCCTTCGAGAGAGTGTCCGAAATTAGGGACGAAAGTGCCCTAACTTCGGACACGTGCTCTAAATGGCTAGTTTCGCTGTAGAATGAAATTTTATGGAAACGTTTATAGTTGCAAATTTAATTTTATATAATTTTGTTTTTTTGGTCTGCAACGATATCTGTACTAGTTTAGGCTCTATAACCGTCTACAGCCCTTCAAAGGAAACAACTTCAGCACACTATTTCTCCTAAACTAGCAGAGATATCGTTGGAAACTGCAAAACAAATCTTGTTTACAATTTCATTTGCAACAAAAAACATTTTCATAAAATTTCTGTAGGACACTCTAACAAGCAGGCCCGCCCTTCCGCCAAACGTCGTTGCCAGCTCCGCTTTGCTACGCAGGCAACTCCGTTCGGCAGGGGGCGTGCCTGCTTGGCCTGCCGGCGGCGTTCGGTCGGGCCTTCGGCCCGACCCCTAAGTCACACAGAACGTCCTCTTAGCATGTAAATGATCGGGCCTGCGGCCCGTAAAGGCATTCTCTTCGGAAAGAGGCAGTTTGTAACGGTGAACCACCGAAACTACAGCCCTCCCTTCTGCTTTGAAAACGTGCCGATAGTGACTAAACGGTCAGTTACTCGGCAAAAAAGGGGAGTCGGAAATCTCGAAAAAATGTCGAAATACGTGAGTTCGGCCTCTGATGGAACGGCCGAACTCGGACTTTATTTAGCAGCAGTTGGCAACACTGAATTACGCTCGTCGAACCAATTTTAATGGTATAGGCGTCGAGGGGTGTCGAAAATTTCAAAAATTGTCGAGATATGTCGAAAATTGTCGAAATATGTAAAAATTCGTAAAAAATGTCGCAAAATCTCGAAATATCCCAAAAACGTTGAGATATATCGAAAAATATGGATAATGTCGAAAAACATCGAAAAATGAGGGATAATGTCGAAAAATGTCGAAGAATATCAAAAATTGTCAAAAATGTTTACAAATATCGAAATATGTCGGAATATGTCAAAAATGTCGAAAAATATCAAAAAACATCGAAAATTATCAAAAATTTCAAAAAATATCAAAAATTATCGAAAATTATCGAAAAATATCGAAAATTATCGAAAATGTCGAAAAATGTCGAAAATGTCGAATAATACCAAAAAATATCGAAAAACAACGAAAAATGTCGAAAATATCGGAAAATATCGAGAAATGTCGAAAATAATCGAAATGTTTGAGTTTTGACGATTGGCAACACTGGAAATTGAAAAACGGTTGGCACCACTGAATTGCGCTCGAAAAGACGGTTCTAGAGAGGTGCGGGTCGATGGGGTTCGTAAAAGTTAAAAAGTGGGTCAATTTTGGGTGCTTTTTACAGTGTAGTCGCGAGTTGGGTCCTTTTTATCGAAAAACGGTGGGCGCCATCGAACTGGACGCGAAAAGACGCTTCCGGGAAGGTGCAGCTCGATGGAGTTGAGAAAAGTTGAAAACTGGACCAATTACGGGTGCTTTTTACAGTGTAGTCGCGAGCTGGGTCCATTTTTACGTAAAACGGTGTGCACCATTGAACTAGACGCGAAAAGACGCTTCCGGAGAGGTACGGGTCGACGGGGTTGGAAAAAGTTGAATTATAATTCCGTGAAAACTTTTATAATTTTTTTCAGTGCCTTAATAAGGGTTGGCAGGATTTGCCGTAGGCGTTTCGTTGTCTAGGAGTAAAACTGTAGACACCCTGAAAATTTCAAGTCTCTAGCTCATCTCCTTCTAGTGGAACAGACAGACACACAGACAGACAGACAGACACGAGGTCGTTTGCATAAGCCCGCTTTTATGCTTTTTCAAAGCAGAAGGGCGGGCTAAAAATCTCCATGTATTTTGGCCCATAAGAAAAAGTGTCCGAAATTGTCGCACTTTCAAAAATCGTCCCGTACCAAAAAACGGTTTGACTTACAAAATAAATTTTTACGTAGTTCTGTAGCCAAAATACCATACATTCATTCGTTAAAGGACCACCCATGGGGCAGCTCACACCTACATGAGCCCCGGGGAGCTTATTTCACAACAGCAATTTTGTTCTATATGCTTTTTTTAACTTTAAATTCCTGTGTGCTGTAAAAATTTAAAGGTACTTCAACCGACTTGACGAAATATGGTACTCTATACTGCAAACGTTACGATGCCGTTTCCGGATTTTGAATATCTCAAAAGGTGACCGAGATAGGTTGAAATAAGCACTTCTCTGCAAATTGTCCGAAATTAGGGCACTTGACTGTATATATCCCAAGGCTGCAATCAAAGTCTTTCAAGATTTCGTTACCAGAAAATTCATAATAAACATAATACTGTACGTTCAACTTTCTTTCCACTTTTGATGGAAATTAAATGGTTCTACCTTATGGCAAGAACATATATTCTGAACCCCAGATGCCAAGACATTATTTATGCACATAAGCAGCACAAGCATCAGAGTAAAATTTAAAAGGCAATAATTTGGTCTTCATCGTGGATTTTATAGATTGGACGGGATTGATAGATTCGGTGGGATTGGAAGGATTGGAGAGGGATTGGTTGGGATTTGAGAGGGATTGGAATAGGGATTGTTTCTCAGGTGAACTGGGATTGGTCGAAGTCGTGTACCCCTCGGTCTGGACACTCCTTCTGCTGCTCTCCACCACGGCGTTCGCTCGCCCGGAGCCGCGCCGCTGGCCATCGGCCGCGTTGTGTGTATGTGTGTGTGTGAGAGTGTGTTGCCTTGTGCACGCGGCTACGGCCTGCGTGGTCTACCTTCGGGTCAGTGTTGTGTATGTGTATTGTATGTGTAATAAACTCTGTGCCACACTGTCAACCCTGCTTCGTGTAGCTGTGTCCCGAACTCAGCATTGGCGACGATGAAACGAGCTCTGAGCAGGCCCTTGTTTCGTGAGTACAGCATTTGGACTGAAGTTCCAACGCCCGGTTTTAGCAGTGTTTTATCAGTGTGCTCGCGTGCTGGTAAAGCGAGCCGCTTTTTACCAAGAGGACAACTTTTTAGTTCCGGGTCGTGCCGAGTGACGGCCGACTCGGTGGGGCGCAAGCTGTTTACCAAAAGGGCCGCTGAGGGGGACACGGAGAGGACGCGTGCCGGAACGACGGCCGCGACCCACGCTGTGTGTCGGCGGTGATGTCAACAACGGGGCGGTTCCGTTTTGAGCCGTCTCAGGTTGGTTCGGAGCGATGGGCCAACGACGAGCAACAACTTGCGTTCGCTCTACAGGTGCGGAGGTTCACTTCCGAACAACAGAAGAAGGTCGCGGTGGTCTCTATTTGCTCCGCTGAGCAGTACGAGGCCATCGCGAGCCATGTGTACCCGACCCCTGTCACCTTGATGGCCATCACGTTCACGACGGTCCTGACGGCGCTCAAGAACCACTACGGGGCATTCGACCCGGCGCCGGCCGAGGCAGAGAACGAATTTTTGAATCACATGCAACGGCCGGACGAACCGCTGTCCAGCTACGTGGGTGAGTTGCGCCGTTTGGCCGCGTTTTGTCATTTTGGAAAACATCATCAAGACCGCGACCTCGACACTAACTTTGTCAACACCAACTTTGTCTACCCGATCGTGACGAATGCGAGCCCGGAAGCGCCGGCCGGTTTCCGTTGGGAACTTATCCCCTACGGCTCCAGACCGGCCGCGGACACGGCGGGCGTGAGCGACCCCAGCGCGCACTACCGCACGGCGGGGGCCCCAGAGCCACAGATGGCCTGGGTGCCCGAGGCCGGCGTGCATGACATGATGGAGGCCAAGCCGTACGCCCCGGACGAGCATAATAACGCGCGGTGCGACAGCTATGAGGGGCCATTTCACATCCGGGAGCAGAAGAAGCCCCTGCAGGGCCCTCCCGTGCTTGTGAACACCGACCAAGACTTGCTGGCCGCGGGGTCAGCCGTTGCCCGCGCGCAAAGTACGCCCGAGTCTGGCATCCCCCAGGGCGCACCTCAGTGGAGGGCGCCCACAGTGCACGGGGGCGGGAACAGCTTGACCACCAGCCGGGACTACTCACAGCTCACCGGGCCATTTTGTAAAGAATGGCAGGCCGGCGAAGAACATGAGTCGCCCAGTACAGCGTGTCTCAGACACAGATTCGTCGGAGACGAATTGGGTCTGACGGCCGCCGCGTACGCGAGGTGGTACGGGAGCGAGTTCCCGCTGCCAGACACCCGCAGCGAGGACATCGTCCAGGTCGTGTCCCCGGCCGCCGGCAACTCCACCGACTGTGACAACATTGGGACCGCCGCGCCCGTCACCGAGGAGCGCGCAAGGGCTCTCCCACTGACCGGCGCAGCGGCCACCGCGAGCAGAGCCGCGCCCGCCACAGAGGAGCCCATGAGGGCCCTCACCCTGGCCGGCGAGCCCATCGCCAGCGCCGCCGCGGGACCGACGCGTGCCACCCGTACGCCCGGGAACGAGTCCATCGCCCGCGCGGCGCGGACTGCGGAGGGGGAGAGGAGGGCCTTCGTGAAGGCCGCCGGCGGGAGCAGCCCGCAGCACCCGTCAGCCGAAGACCGCTCAAAAACTGACCCCCAACATCACGAGGTGGAGAGCTCCAGTAGAGCCTCCACCCCCTCCCCGTCCTCCGCAAGAACAAGCGCGTCGAGCTCTGGCCCGCAGACCGAGAGGCGGCTGCGCGGGGACATCGACCCCTACGGCTCTGATTGGGAGCTCCCCGATGACGCCGTAGGACACGGCGACCCCTACGCCAACACCGACGAGCCGCCGGCCCGTAGCGGCGCCCGCGCCCCCGCGGAGGACGGCGCCGCGGGAGGAAGCGTCGACGAGGAGGTAGCAGAGTGCTCGCCCTGCAGGGGGGGAAAGGGGGCCCCTTCAAGACTTCGGCCAGCACAACAACCACGGCAAGGAGCCCGACTACCGCCCCCCGGTGTCATCCAGGAGGGGAGGAATGCTGGGGCCGCGCCCCGGCCCAGCTTCCACTATCCCGACAGAGGGCGCGGTCCTCGCACCGGAGCCGACCTGGCGGGCCGGCGGCGAGGAGCGCGCACTCTTCGTCCAGACCAGCTAGCAGCCACCCAGTGCTAGCCCCGGTCTGGACACTCCTTCTGCTGCTCTCCACCACGGCGTGCGCTCGCCCGGAGCCGCGCCGCTGGCCATCGGCCGCGTTGTGTGTATGTGTGTATGTGTGTGTGTGAGAGTGTGTTGCCTTGTGCACGCGGCTTCGGCCGGCGTGGTCTACCTTCGGGTCAGTGTTGTGTATGTGTATTGTATGTGTAATAAACTCTGTGCCACACTGTCAACCCTGCTTCGTGTAGCTCTGTGTCCCGAACTCAGCACTGTGGGCATTTGCCAAATTTTAAAAGGATATGTGGACATTCGCCAAATTTTAAAAGGTTCTGTGGACATGCGCCAAATTTTAAAAGGATTTGTGGACAAACGCCAAATTTTCAAAGGATCTGTGGACATTCGCCAAATTGTCAAAATAGAGTTAGACTTAGGCCTTTTTGTCAATTCACATTCAAGGCGATTTCACATTCACAGCATTGCGACTAAGATGCAAACTGTAACATATTGTTTGAGGAATATCATATTCTAAGCACAAAACTCAGCCAGTCAAAATCTATCTTGCAGCTCAAATTTTAACCATTTATCTGCTCTCCTGAAAAGTTGAGAGCTGTGGACATTCGCCCTTTTGTCAACTTTTGCCTGATATAAAAATACATAAATAAAAGAATGCACTATGAAGGAAAAAAAAACAGTACATACAGTAGTAGATGTGATTCAAGTATCAACCTGCTTCCATGATCAGCCTGCAGCTCTACACTTCACCTCTGGGATCTCCAACAGGCCCTGCAAACAACTCTCAGGATGACACATTCGAGCACAGGCTTGACACAGGCCCCATAAAATAAGAAGAGACTCGAGCCATGAAGAACCATTGTAGGTTAAAGAGTGCAGATGACATGAATTCGCTATAAATTCGACAGTGACAGTCTAAACCAAGAAAAACTTTTAATATTTCGTGAAATTGTCCGAGGCTAGCCCAAAGATGTTGAGGGTTTCGCGTCGATAGCGACAGTCAAAGAAAATGGTGTGTTCATTAAGTTTCGTTTGGTAGCCAAGCATGGCTGCGATTCGAGCAACTTCTGTTTCTGTCTACGCCGAAGCTTCGAGTAAAGCAGATAGTGCCAATCGGTAGGCTGATTTCACCAAGACAAAAGTGTTTCAAGTGCCTATTAGGATGACGAAAATCACCGCGCAGTTATGACGATTCTCCACAATCACACTCACACAAGAGTGAAGACGAGAAGTAAACAATAAAAACAACAACAATAACAACCAACACCACCACCAACAACAACAACAACAACAACAACAACAAAAACAAGAAGATCAACAGATGCTTCGACCTTCCGCCGCCAGAGGCCTCTCGGGCTCAGGCTGCGAGTAAGCCAAGCCTGCAGCAGAAGTAGAATTGTCATGGATACTGTATACGTCAACCATCAAGACCATCCTAGAATACGGCGCAGGACTGGTCGACCCCCGGACAGCATCCAACTGGGACCGTCTCCAAAAATTATGCAACAAAGCCCTCCGAATATGCTTAGGAGCGATGCCGTAAACACTGATCTGCGCCATGCAAGTTGAGGCCGGGGACTGGCCGCTCCACTACTGGTACGCCTACCTAACTGACCGCATGCTGCTACGGTGGCGCTCCCACCCCACACCCACGGCCTACAACAACTTGCGGGAAATCACCCCGCACGGACAGGCTCTTCGCCGGTTAGGGGCAGCACCCCTACTCGTCAGACGCTTCGTAGACCTACCAGCGGAACAGCCCCATCAGCACCCTCCAATGCACTGGCCCTGCTACGACCTGGACTGGTAGGACTGGGTCCGCTCCATACCAGCACGTTTTTCCCACCGGCCCCGATCACCGAGGTGGACGCAGCAGACCTTCCAGCCACATACGACCAACTGCGGCAAACGGCCTGGGCCGGGCGCCCTGTCCTGGCCACAGACGGCTCAAGCGAACAGGACGCGACTGGCGCTGTCTCAGTTGGAGCAGCGATGATCGACGCGACCCTCGGCACTCAATATCTGGCCCGTCTGCCCGCTCTCGCCACGGTGTACACGGCGGAGCCCTTTGCGCTACGGGAAGCAGTCCGCCACGCCGATCAGCACACCTACGTGTCTCCCCTCATCCTGTCAGATAGCCTATCAGCAGCCCGGGCGGTCTCACGGAGCCTCCCGACTGCAACGACGCCCCCGATCCTCATCGCCGCCCGAAGAGACCTTCTGCTCCTCTTGGACAGGGGGCAGGACCCGCTCTTGTCGTGGGTGCCGGCCCATCGCGGCATCGGGCCCAACGAGAACGCAGACACAGCGGCAAACAAAGCTCGGGCCAGCCACCCCCCGCAGCACTACGAAGCTCCTCCCCCAGCCTTCTACCGGGCCCAACAACGCCTCCTGCGCGAGGGCTGGCAACACGACTGGCACGCGGAGCCCGACAAAGGACGCCACCTCTACAGCATTCAACCGATGCTCCAGACCAGACCATGGCTCCACTCCGTGCAAAGAAAACGAGAGGCCTTGACGGCAGTAACACGCCTCAGGTTGGGCCAACGCCGCTACACCAGCCGTCCTGCACAGGTTTACCTCCAGGGCGAAGCAAGTGCCCCTGCGCTGCCCGCACTGTCACGGCGACAGGGACGAGGACTGCACGGCTCAGCATCTCGTCGAAGAATGCCCGTTCATCGACCGAGTCGGCCTCTGTGAAGTGAATGAGGCGGCAGGCGCCCAGCCCACTCTTTAAGACATCCTTACCAACCCCCGTCTGGGAGTTAAAGCTGTAGCGGCGCTGCTTAAGCACAACCCTACGCTACACTTTTAAGCACACCCACTGCTTCCCTCCCTGCTCCCCACTAGCGCTGGAGCCGCTCCGCATCCTGCTTAGTCTCTGCCCCGCTTAGTTTCCTGGCCGCGAGGCCGCCGCACTTCCTACGCCAAACATCCGTCAGCCCTGGCGCAGGCAGTATTCCAGAGGGGAAAAAAAAAAAACTGTCATGGATAGTCGAAGTTGTTTAAAGTTTGAGGAAAACTCTTGGCTTTTGGCTTTCAAAATCTCTAGAATGTGTTCACCGTGCATCGTGTCATCACTAAAATCATCAAGAAGGAGCGTGTCAGACAACTGTCAAAGTTCCTGTGAACCTGTTGGTGTTTCACCACGGCCCAGCTCATTTCCTAGACCGCAAGTAGGGTTATGTGGGTTTTGGCTCTTCTGCAGCAGGTGTGACTTGAGCTGGACGGTAAGCTTTTGTACCTCCATCTTCATGTTATATGAACATGCTGCATTGAAAAACAAACCATACACCATTCATACCTTTTGGTCAAAGTGATCAGAGTGTCGATATGAGTGCAGTCAGTGACTAAAACTAGTGAAATGGCAAATTTTCTTAGGCTAAAGATTTAAATCACACCAGAGTTAGTTCCTACGAGGAAATAACAAAGAAGTGTAAAATAACTTTATTCCCATGGTCCAGACCTGGTAGGGAGTAAAAGTGCGCAACTAAGGAGTTGAATACTTGATTGTGCGGGAACAATTAAGTAAGCACTCTATTGTGCGCAACCTAAAAGGTAAGCACTTTCAAGTGCGCAATCAAACTGTTGGATACTTGCAAGTGTTCAACTGGAAAATTAAACACTTGCAAGTGCGCAAACAATCAGTTTAACACTTTGAAGTATTCAACCTAGTTTTGCGCCGAGGGGTTATCCACTCAACTTTTACGTGTACACATGATTCCTGGGAATACTGATTTCCACGATTCCCGACTATTCCCACGATTCCCCATGATTTCTGCGATTCCCAATGATTCCCGAAGATTCCCGGTGATTCCCGAAGATTCCCGGTGATTCCCGGTGATTTCCACGATTCCCGATGATTTCTGCGATTCCCGGTGATTCGAGACGATTCCCCGTCAACTACGTTGATTCCTCGCGATTCCCGGTGATTCTTCGTCACCGGCGGTGATTACCTACGATTCGCGTTAGTTTCCAATGAATCGGAAAGATTCTAATTAAACCAAACAACTTGTGATAGGCCCTATTCGAATTTTCTTGCTGCTCAATTAGCGAGGCGCCTGCCGCATAGGCAAGCCATCCTGCGCTTCGCTGCCGGATTTCAGCTTGTTCTTATGGTTTTGGACAGATTCCGGGCGATTCCTATGTGTTTTCATGAATCCGCACGATTCCTAACCATTTTTCGATTCCTAATGATTCCCAGTGATTCCCGCGATTCCCGATAATTCCCAATGATTCCCCATTGATTTCCCGCGATTTCCCGTGATTTCCCGTGATTCCCAGCGATTCCTCGCGATTCCTCGCGATTCCCCGCGATTCCCGTGATTCCAGCGATTCCCGATGATTCCCGACATGATTCCCGGGGGTCTGTACACATGATTCCCAGGTTGGACCACCCCTCGTTTTGCGCACTTTTAAGTATTGAAGGGTTGCGCACTTAAATTTACAGTGCACTGAGCTTGCCAGCATGATAGGCGCCAGGCTCCGCGTGGCGCGGCGGGGAGGGTGAGCGAGCGCGCTGGGCCGAGGACATCTCAGCCGTGTACGAGACCACCGTCTCCATGGCCTCGCGGCGCTAAGGCCGAGGACACCTGAGCCGAGTACGAGACCATCGTATCCATGGCCTCGCGGCGGGGAAGGTGAGCGGGCGCGCGCGGGGCCGATCAGATCGCAGCCGAGTACGAGACCACCGTCTCCTTCTATATCCATTTAATTAAATTTATTTTCACGCTCAGTAACGTGCGCTCATGCGGGCGTGAGGCATGCAAGCGGGGGAGTGGGGAGCACGGTTCGGAGCGGTGTACGTTCAGCTGTTCAGCTTCAGCTTCCCCTCCCCGCTCCCTGCCCCTTGCCCATCTTGCCTTACGCCCGCGTGAGCGCGCGCTGCGCTGAGCGTGGAAAACAACAATTCTTAATTGGATAGAGCAATGCAAGCGCGACACTTTGGAGAGGTCGCATGTGGTGTGAACGTAGTTTCGGTCACGTTTGTGATGAGACGTCTTATCTGTAACACAGTAGACCCTGGAATTGGTGTCGCATTTCATGGCGTGACGTAAAGTTATGTCGCATTACGTGTTCTGACCAAAAATAATAACCAATTGACATGACGTACGTCACACTTTTTGCAAGTGCTACCCAGGCGCAGCGGAACAGGGGGGCCACGGAGGCACCGCTCCCCCCCCCCCCCCCTTTCTGGCGCAGCCAGGGGGCGCCGATGGCGCCCTGAACGGGGCGCCGTGAGGCGCCTCGGTTTGGCGCAACGGGCGCCCCTAGTATGACGCCCCTGGGCTCCCATCAGAGGGCGCCGCAGGCGCCCGCAGTCCAGCAGGGAATGGAAGCGATTTATGTAAAAGGGCGCCTCCCGTCGCTTGGCAAGGGGGTTGTAAGGGGAGGGTGGGGGGCCTTCACGTAGGAGGGCGCCTGCCTGGGGGCGCCCCCGGGGCGATGGCTTCCGGTTCCGGGAGGCTGTGTCCTCCGTGGGAGGCGCCTTCGGGGCGAGGGCTCCCGTGATAGGCGCTCCCGGGGCAAGGGCTCCTAGAGGCGCCGCTGGGGCGAGGGCTTTCGGTGCAGCAATGGGGGCGTTCATAGACACTTCATTAGACCTTCACCCCTTGCTCTTCAAAGTGAGGCAGTATAAGTTCGGGTCCGGGTAGTGTGCTGGTCGCGTTTGATTCGTTTTTTCCTCTTTCTCCATCTAGTAGGGGGTAGGGTGAGGAGGGGGCGTTCACCCTTCACTCTAAAACACACTTGCAGTGAAGTGGCATTCAGGCTCTGCTTGTACTTAGACGCTCAGTCCAGAGCTGCCACACCTTCTTTCCTGTTTTGTCCCCCTGCGTTTCGTTGTCTCTTTCTTATTTGATGCAACCTACTCACCCACTTTTGCAGCAAGCAGACGCACTAATCAATGTTTGAGTTTCTGTTAACTGTTTCCCCCCCTTACTCAGAGGAGGAAAATCAAAACTTCCAAAATCAAACAATATTTCTTCAAAAAAAAAATTGAAAAAATCACAATTTTATTGCTATTTTTTGAGCTTAATTCGCCGGAAATGCGATTTTTGAGAAAGGGGCGCCGAAACGCCGGGAGGGGGGCGCCGAATGCACCCGGGCCTTGCCCCCCCCCCCCTCCCCGGCCTGAAAACGTTCCGCCGCGCCTGGTGCTATCTATACGGTAGGGTACGCTGCACGCTAACTGGCAATGTACTTTTTCGTACATGTTAAGTGTACGCATATAAACGTGCGGAATTATGTAAAAAATCGTGCAGAATTATGTAGAATATTGTACATGAATCTGTTTATTATTGTGCATTTTTTCGACATGTAATAAATTCTGCAGATCTATGCACAATATTTTACATAATTCTGCACGATATTTTACATAAATTCGCACGTTTATATGGATGACGTGCAGAGATACCCCCGTGCGGAGAGCCCCCCCCCTGAATAAACTGCATTTCTGCGGAAACGTATAAAAGTGAATATTCAAAGGCATCCCAATATTTTGAAAAATACAGTAGTATATTTCTTTTTATCAGTTGTATATTTCGAAATATACGTCGTTTATTCTATGTGCGTGTCGGAATATTTGAAAATAGGCACTGCATATTTCAGGTTGTCGTTTTATGTGTCCCTTGTTACTCGTTGCATATTTGGGAATATACCACGAATATTTCTGAGGCTGAATATTGTAAAATACAAAATAGAAATTACCGTCTTTTGCTTTTCCTGAGTATTCCATTTGAGCGGGTGCATATTTCAAAATATACATTGCTTTTTTATGGAGGAATTAGACTGAGTGAAGCCGATGTTGACTTTCAATTGTTTGACAGTGAAGCCGATGCCGATAGTCAGCTGTTGTGCACGTTCCCTTTACCGCGTTTAGGAGATGACCCCGCGGGCACCGCGGAAGTGTGCCCCGCGAAGTGACATGTCGCGGATCGCGATGCCGCGAGTGCCCCGCGATGGGGGTGACTCGCGAGGACACTCGCGAAGCACCCTCGCGGGTGGGGTGACTCTCGCGAGAACATCGCGAAGTGACCACGAAGGACCGCGGGGTAGTTCGCGAGAGTCACCTCACCCGCGAGGGTGATTCGCGAGTGTCCTCGCGAGTCACCCCCATCGCGGGGCACTCGCGGCATCGCGATCCGCGACATGTCACTTCGCGGGGCACACTTCCGCGGTGCCCGCGGGGTCATCTCCTAAACGCGGTGAAAGGAACGTGCACAACAGTTGACTATCGGCATCGGCTTCACTGTCAAACAATTGAAAGTCAACATCGGCTTCACTCAGTCTAATTCCTCCATAAAAAAGCGATGTATATTTTGAAATATGCACCCGCTCAAATGGAATACTCAGGAAAAGCAAAAGACGGTAATTTCTATTTTGAATTTTACAATATTCAGCCTCAGAAATATTCGTGGTATATTCCCAAATATTCAACGAGTAACAAGGGACACATAAAACGACAACCTGAAATATGCAGTGCCTATTTTCAAATATTCCGACACGCACATAGAATAAACGACGTATATTTCGAAATATACAACTGATAAAAAGAAATATACTACTGTATTTTTCAAAATATTCGGATGCCTTTGAATATTCACTTTTATACGTTTCCGCAGAAATGCAGTTTATTCAGGGGGGGGGGCTCTCCGCACGGGGGTATCTCTGCACGTTTTCGGTTTATATGCGTACATTTCACATGTACGAAAAAGTACATTGCCAGTTAGTGTGTGGTGATACTGAGCCAGGCACGACATGCGCAGCGCAGTAACGCGTTCCCCTGTGCGCTCCCGGCAGGTAGGCAACTCATCCGGCTTGCCTCCCACCTTGCCACCTACCCCCTCAGCGACGTCACCAGGGGGACCGTCCCTGAAGAATTTTCGGCCAAGCTCGAATATTTATATATTGCCATGCCAATAAATATATGGGTGGGCATTTTCTGTCCCACCTAAAACTGTCCCACCTGTATTTTTTTTACTAAAAAATATAATAAAAAAAAATATTCAAGTAAAAAAAAGGGAAACGTCCGGAAGTCCCCCCTCCGGGAGGTCCCCCCCTGAATATTTTATTATTTCTTTTGAATAAATATATTGGGGTAATAAAATATAATAAGATATTCCAATATATTAAAAATATTATCTTAGCGCGCCGAACGATTTCTCATACCGTTTCCGCGAAAACGTGCGGAGGTACCCCTGTGCGGAGATACCCCCCTGAATATAATTAAAAAATATACAATGGGTCGTTGTTATGTTGTTTGACTGCTATCTCGATAATCGGGAGCGGGCTGCATATTTCGCAAAGTGCAGTGAATATTCCATTTAATGGGTTGTATATCTGGTTGCAACGTTTAAAAGATGATTGATTATTTTTTTTCTGCCCTTGTATATCTGTTTCGAGAAATACAAGGTACCATAGATATTTCATTTTTGAAGCTTGGCCGTCGTATGTATATCTTCGAATATACAATGTATATTTATTCTAGGAAATACGCTTTAGGAAAAAAGTGGATCGCATATCCTCTTTTAAGTTACCAACGGAAATCAACCGCGACTTGATTTGTTCTGTTAATTTATTCGATTACATCATCATTTCCCTGGGGACGAATATTATTTTCAGTTGAATTTCTCGCCGGACTCGCCTGCAGGCTCTTCTCTTTCTTTTTCTCATACTCACACCGAATCGCAATGTGTGTAATCCTAGTAATCTTGGTAATTTTGGTAATCCCGAAAACTGTGTACAAGAAAATTGGGAGTGTTGGACCCCTCGCACAATAAGCATATGCTGACTGTATCAAACCTTACGGCTGTACGTGCATGCCAATACTTCAACGCGGTCAGGCTTGTATCAATGCAATTACGGACGGTATTATTGATGACGATTTTCAAACAAAATTACAAGATTCGCAGAAAATATGTCCACCTCTCTGAAAGTTCTTCCTTGCTGCAGGGAGTTTTCCATAGTTCTTTCGCATACTTTTTCTGCTCACTCTTAAGGTGATTTTGAATTGGCCATACCCCACCAAACACCAATATGGTTAATTGAAACAGAGGCCGCTCGTTCTCTTGACTGACATGAAACCTGTCACGCGCTGTTCAAAATTTTACCGGATTATCCGGTGAAAGCTCGAAATAACAGCAACCCGCACCGACGATACTCCATGATGACAGCGACATCAGCTCAAGTGGAGAGGGGGTAGGGAGTGGTGCTACTCCAGTCTGCTCGACGCATTCACATTGCGATTCGGTATGAGTATGAGAAAAAGAAAGAGAAGAGCCTGCAGGCGAGTCCGGCGAGAAATTCAACTGAAATAATATTCGTCCCCAGGGAAATGATGATGTAATCGAATAAATTAACAGAACAAATCAAGTCGCGGTTGATTTCCGTTGGTAACTTAAAAGAGGATATGCGATCCACTTTTTTCCTAAAGCGTATTTCCTAGAATAAATATACATTGTATACTCGAAGATATACATACGACGGCCAAGCTTCAAAAATGAAATATCTATGGTATCTTGTATTTCTCGAAACAGATATACAAGGGCAGAAAAAAAATAATCCATCATCTTTTAAACGTTGCAACCAGATATACAACACATTAAATGGAATATTCACTGCACTTTATGAAATATGCAGCCCGCTCCCGATTATCGAGATAGCAGTCAAACAACATAACAACGACCCATTGTATATTTTTTAATTATATTCAGGGGGGTATCTCCGCACAGGGGTACCTCCGCACGTCACCCCGTTTCCGACGCGGCGTTCGTGAATCCCGCCGTCCCAGCGCGATATTTGAAAACCGAGATGGGCAACCCATCATGTGTGGCGGTTTACTTCAAAAATAAAAATAATATTTTACAAAAAAAAATGTTGTTACCATCCTAACTCGAAAACGTGCGGAGGTACCCCTGTGCGGAGATACCCCCCTGAATATAATTAAAAAATATGCAATGGGTCGTTGTTATGTTGTTTGACTGCTATCTCGATAATCGGGAGCGGGCTGCATATTTCATAAAGTGCAGTGATTATTCCATTTAATGGGTTGTACATCTCGTTGCAACGTTTAAAAGATGATGGATTATTTTTTTTCTGCCCTTGTATATCTGTTTCGAGAAAAACAGGGTACCATAGATATTTCACTTCGAAGCTTGGCCGTCGTATGTATATCTTCGAATATACAATGTATATTTATTCTAGGAAATACGCTCTAGGAAAAAAGTGGATCGCATATCCTCTTTTAAGTTACCAACGGAAATCAACCGCGACTTGATTTGTTCTGTTAATTTATTCGATTACATCATCATTTCCCTGGGGACGAATATTATTTTCAGTTGAATTTCTCGCCGGACTCGCCTGCAGGCTCTTCTCTTTCTTTTTCTCATACTCACACTGAATCGCAATGTGTGTAATCCTAGTTATCTTGGTAATTTTGGTAATCCCGAAAACTGTGTACAAGAAAATTGGGAGTGTTGGACCCCTCGCACAATAAGCTTATGCTGACTGTTTCAAACCTTACGGCTATAAGTGCATGCCAATACTTCAACGCGGTCAGGCTTGTATCAATGCAATTACGGACGGTATTATTGATGACGATTTTCAAACAAAATTACAAGATTCGCAGAAAATATGTCCACCTCTCTGTAAGTTCTTCCTGCTGCAGGGAGTTTTCCATAGTTCTTTCGCATACTTTTTCTGCTCACTCTTAAGGTGACTTGAATTGGCCATACCCCACCAAACACCAATATGGTTAATTGAATCAGAGGCCGCTCGTTCTCTTGACTGACATGATACCTGTAAAGCGCTGTTCAAAATTTTACTGGATTATCTGGTGAAAGCTCGAAATAACAGCAACCCGATACTCCATGTTGACAGCGACATCAGCTCAAGTGGAGAGGGGGTAGGGAGTGGTGCTACTGCAGTCTGCTCTACGCATTCACATTGCGATTCGGTATGAGTATGAGAAAAAGAAAGAGAAGAGCCTGCAGGCGAGTCCGGCGAGAAATTCAACTGAAAATAATATTCGTCCCCAGGGAAATGATGATGTAATCGAATAAATTAACAGAACAAATCAAGTCGCGGTTGATTTCCGTTGGTAACTTAAAAGAGGATATGCGATCCACTTTTTTCCTAGAGCGTATTTCCTAGAATAAATATACATTGTATATTCGAAGATATACATACGACGGCCAAGCTTCAAAAGTGAAATATCTATGGTACCTTGTATTTCTCGAAACAGATATACAAGGGCAGAAAAAAATAATCCATCATCTTTTAAACGTTGCAACGAGATATACAACCCATTAAATGGAATATTCACTGCACTTTATGAGATATGCAGCCCGCTCCCGATTATCGAGATAGCAGTCAAACAACATAACAACGACCCATTGTATATTTTTTAATTATATTCAGGGGGGTATCTCCGCACAGGGGTACCTCCGCACGTCACCCTCCTAACTGTCGTTCTATTGCTTACCTCCGACAAAAAAAAATTCATTTCATACCAAGGAGGGTGGGGGTGGCCTGGGTGGGACTAGCCCGCCTGGGTCGTGGCGAGTGGCGAGGCTCCTAGTGCCCCCGCCCGGGAGGCGTGGGGTCGTGGGTTGCAGTGTACAGTGCATGATGTACCGCCATCGCCGCATGTCTCCTTCCTCTGCTAATACGTCCGAACGCGTTCTCCGGAACCCAGGGCCCAGGGCAGCCGACTGATTCAGAAGATCGCTCTCATCTCTCCGTCCTTGTTGCACCTACAGCGGTGCCCTACGCTGGCCATGGTAGCGCTCCATGAGTGCGACGAGGGCAGAGGTATGAAAGCGGTCTTCGGATTCGCCCGTCAGCACGAAGTCGCTCACCGCACCGGAAGCGCTCTGCAGGCCCCGCCCCGCCCCGCCCCGCCCCGCCCCAATCCAAGTGTGTGAATGTCGCACACTTGTAGGTGTGCGAGGATTCATTCGTGCTCTTGGCCACTTAAACGTGTGAATTTTCCTAGTATATACACACTTTGGGTGGCCAAGTTTACGAATGAATCCTCGCACACCTACAAGTGTGCGACATTCGTACACTTGGATTTCCAGAGCAGGGAAGAGCAGAGAGAGCAGAGGAAGAACAGAGCAAAGCCTTCCCGGAGAACACGCCGCGCGCGCGGGGCTGCTGTAGAGCGCCTGGCGGGGTAGGCAACCGCTCGCACTAGCGTGCCTCCGGTGCTGCCTACGCTGCGCTGAGCTGGAACGTGGCGTGTCGCGGTCTCCACAGGGAAACAATCAGTGTTGTCCCCGCGAGGGTGTCCTCGAGGCGGGGCGGTGCGTGGGCGGAGCCGCGCCGGTATAATAGATATTAGAGCTTTTCGGGTACTTTCAATAGTCGGTTCAGTTGTAGCTAACTCTAGCCGCCACTGTTGTAGCTACAACTGTGTAGCTACAAACAGGAACGTCCGGAGAACGCGATCGGACGTATTAGCAGAGGAAGGAGACATGCGGCGATGGCGGTACATCATGCACTGCACACTGCAACCCACGACCCCACGCCTCCCGGGCGGGGGCACGAGGAGCCTCGCCACTCGCCACGACCCAGGCGGGCTAGTCCCACCCAGGCCACCCCCACCCTCCTTGGTATGAAATGAATTTTTTTTTGTCGGAGGTAAGCAATAGAACGACAGTTAGGATGGTAACAACATTTTTTTTTGTAAAATATTATTTTTATTTTTGAAGTAAACCGCCACACATGATGGGTTGCCCATCTCGGTTTTCAAATATCGCGCTGGGACGGCGGGATTCACGAACGCCGCGTCGGAAACGGTATGAGAAATCGTTCGGCGCGCTAAGATAATATTTTTAATATATTGGAATATCTTATTATATTTTATTAACCCAATATATTTATTCAAAAGAAATAATAAAATATTCAGGGGGGGACCTCCCGGAGGGGGGACTTCCCGCATCGACCCAAAAAAAATATACTAAAAAAAATATTCGAGTAAAAAAAATATACTAAAAAATATATTCGAATAAAAAAAATATAATAAAAAAAATATTCAAGTAAAAAATATATCGGTGCAGTTCATTTGACCTACCCAAAAGTTGACCTACCTCAATATATTAACTAAAATATGAATATTTTTAAATGATTCAAAAAACTCAAAATATGTTCCCATTTTTTGACCTACCCAAAAGTTGACCTACCCATTAAAATATCGAAAATATTAATATTTTTTTAAAAATATACGGGTAGGTCAACTTTTAGGTAGGTACACGATTTTCATAAAAAATACCTCTAAAAAAAATATTAATATTTTGGAGAAAATATTAAAATATCAATAGGTAATATCAAAATATTAAAATATCAATATTTTGGAGAAAATATTAATATTTTAGAGAAAATATTGAAATATCAATATTTTGGAGAAAATATTTATATTTTGGAGAAAATATTCTCGGGTGACGAAGGTGACCGCTTCTAGAAGGCCAGCACTGACCTCAAGACAACGTACGTGGCACGAAGGTCGAAGTGTCAATCTGCAAGGCACCAAGGTGCAGTGTAATGACTGAGGTGTGTATACGCACTCTAGTTGTCTTAGGGGCCGTGCATAAATAGCGTCACGCGTTTTTGGCCATTTTCGACTAGTCACTTCTCGTCACATCCGGCTGACCCCTTGTGACCTGAAATTGAAGAAAGTTAATGCTTAGTGTTCAAAACCGATATTTGTTTCAGTATTCAGTCTTACAGTAAAAATACATATTCTATATGTCTTGTATCCACGGGGACTGGACTGGAGCTATGTTGCCATATTATGCGGCGAGCGCGCAGTGCTGCACTGCGAAGCCCCGCCGTTTATTCAGCGGATAAGGGCGATTTTTCGGGTAACTTAGCTAGGAAATTACGTCACAAGAGGTCACTCCCGCCTCCCCTACCCCCCACGTCACATCTCGTCACGTCCGGGTGACCCTCCCCCCCCCCCCTCCCATAAAAAAACGCGTGACGTTATTTGTGCTCGCCCCCTTATGGCCTGGCACTGGTCAAAAAAATATTTAGTTCTAAACACCAAATGATGTTTAGCTGCTAATGTTTAATATATAAAGACTTTATCATGTTTAGTTCAAACTATACACCAGCAGATGTTTAATTTTTAAACACTTTGCAAGTGTGCAGTTGGCTTAACACTTGGAGCAGGGTAGTATCCCTATGCTTCTCCATGTGAAGCCTCGCCCAAGTGTTTACTTCTATCAAGAGAGAAGTGTGGATGGAGATGAAGCTCCGGCTGCCTCTTCAGCCTACCTGTGACACGTTGTGACACCTAGCGTCGCCAATTTTCGAGGTGATGGCCCAAAATTTTTATCACTTACACGGGAAGGTGTACTCAACACAATCGTGTCCCCACTTTTCCTCTCAGTTCGATCTTTGGGACCTACCGGCTAATTAATTAACAACAGGATACAATCGCTGAGGACATCCGACGCATGGAATCCAGTGCCTACCTACAGGGGCAGTTAGTTCAAACTATACACCAGCAGATGTTTAATTTTTAAACACTTTGAAAGTGTGCAGTTGGCTAAACACTTGGCGCAGCGCGGATCCATATGCTTCTCCATGTGAAGCCCCGCCCAAGTGTTTACTTCTATGCATCACAAAATGTTTAACCTCTAAACATTTACGAAGTGTTTTAAACATCTCGTCATGTTAAGTTCCTGCTAAACATCATGTTATGTATAGAATTGCCAACTAAACACAATGATGTTTAGAAACTAAACATTTGTTTTACCAGTGTTCTCTTTGTACCCCCACGCTCATCTCTCATTGGCTGTCACGCGTGCGCAACTTATGCTGAGTGGAATGACCTGAAAATTGCGCGAAAAATTGAGAAAACCATACTTTTTTGGAGAGGGGAGAATACGGAGATTGCAATTCTTCAAAAATATTGGCAATTTCGCTTTGTATTGGGCGCCGCACATTCCTCACGTGAGCGCTCACCTCACATGAACGATAACGCGTACTAAACTTCACATGATCCTGGGGCGTAAGTGACGCTGACTTAAAATCGCCCAGGCCATAAGGGGCCGAGCACAAATAACGTCACGCGTTTTTTTTATGGGAGAGTCGCCCGAACGTGACGAGATGTGACGTGGGGGGGCGGGGGGGGAGTGACCTCTTGTGACGTAATTTCCTAAGTTACCCGAAAAATCGCCCTGATCCGCTGAATAAACGGCGGGGCTTCGCAGTGCAGCACTGCGCGCTCGCCGCATAATATGGCAACAAATCTCCAGTCCAGTCCCCGTGGACAGAAGACATGTAGAAGATGTATTTTCATTGTAAGACTGAATACTGAAACAAATATCGGTTTTGAACACTAAGCATTAACTTTCTTCAATTTCCCTCCCCCCCCCCAAAAAAAAAGTCACCAAGAGTGGTCAGCCGGATGTGACGAGAAGTGACAAAGGGGGGGGGGGGGTCGAAAATCGCCAAAAACGCGTGACGTTATTTATGCACGGCCCCTAAGACAACTAGAGTGCGTATACACACCTCAGTCATTACACTGCACCTTGGTGCCTTGCAGATTGACACTTCGACCTTCGTGCCACGTACGTTGTCTTGAGGTCAGTGCTGGCCTTCTAGAAGCGGTCATCTCCGTCACCCGAGAATATTTTCTCCAAAATATTAATATTTTCTCCAAAATATTAATATTTTCTCCAAAATATTGATATTTTGATATTTTCTCCAAAATATTAATATTTTCTCCAAAATATTGATATTTCGATATTTTCTCCAAAATATTGATATTTTAATATTTTTTCCAAAATATTGATATTTTGATATTTTTTCCAAAATATTAATATTTTCTCCAAAATATTAATTTCTTTTTCAGAGGTATTTTTTTATGAAAATCGTGTACCTACCTAAAAGTTGGGGGGTGCACACAATGATCTACCAAAATATGTCCTACCGTCGTAAAATAAATTAAAGGAAAATTAAAGTGATAGAATGCTGTTTTTAAAACATCTACCAATATTTGTTCTACCAGAATAAAAGGAAAAATTAAAAATCAGAAAGGAATAATAAAAATATTATTTGTAAAAATCATGGTGCAGTGGGGAAAAATGCAGAATAAAATATCCTACCAAAAATATTTATAAAAATCCTCAGAAATTTTATTTTTTCTTAGTATTTTTAAAACGTTTGGTAGATGATTAATTGGCAGGATATTTTATCCTGCATTTTCCCCCACGGCACACAGTAGAGGTGCCGGAAAGTCGGGTCGAAGTTGCAGGCGCGTATTGGACCCCGCTTGGACCGTGAAACATGCATCTATTATTGCGCCTGACCCACCGACCCGTGCCAGTCCCAAGTGGACCCGCGCTCCAAGCAATGGGTGTAGCAGACCATCGCTGGTTTCTGCGACCCACGGCTCGAAGCGCAGACCTCTCCCAGCCCGTCATAGATTTAGCCGGCCCAGACGGCCCGAGCCCGACCTGGCCCGACCCAACCGACCCAAGGCGGCTCGTATCGGGTCCGCTCGACCCAAGCTCGTCACAGAATGGTATAGCTTCTCTCTCGCACCTAATGGACATCTCTCGAGAGCAACAAGGAGAGGTGTATCATTCTTTGGCTGGGAAGACTGGCATGGGCGAGGCTGACCCAACGCGAGCCGGGACGGGCCGGGCCGGCCCAGGCCGGCCCAGGCCGGCCCAACCGACCCATGCCTGCTGTCGCCTGGCCAGTAGACCTGCTACTGACCCAACAGGCCTTCCCAGTAACACTTTGGGTTGGATAGGACGCATCAAATTAATACAGGTCGTGCAGGTCTCACAGTATCATTTCTGGGTTGGGCGGGCGGGCCAGCGCGCTAAAAATGCATGGGTCTGATTTTGGCCCGTGACCCGACTTTCCGGCACCTCTAGCACACAGTGGAGTAAAGTCGAAAAAAGAGGGTCATAGCTAAAAAAAATGCTTGGAATTGCACAAGAATTGGTGTGTGTTTAGGGGTGGGGGGTGGGGTGGGGGTTGAAGTGTGCTTGATCGGTGCCTGATATCCGTTTGCACCTCCCGGGTCATCCTTGGGGTGTCATCGGGGACCTCACGAGGTCGCCGATGACGCCCTTCTTGAAAATTCCTATCCTGAGATTGTCGAGGGTCCCCGATCGATTCCCGGTGTCCGTTTGCACCTCCTAGGTTATCCTGGGGGTGGCATCGGAGACCTCATGAGGTCGCCGATGACGTCCGTCTTGAAAATTCCTACCCTCAGGATTTCGAATGTACCCAACTGATTTCCGGTGTCCGTTCACTCCTTCTGGATCAATCTGAGAGGAGTGTCATCGGAGACCTCATAGACCAAAATAGGACATATGATTTGTTGCATGGTGCCTCGCTTCGTAGCCACTAGTGGCGCACTGGTGTTCGCCCATGGCAGGCCGTCATCTGCAACCTCGTCAGGTCCTCGTTGAAACACCCAGGATAAATCGGGAGGTGCAAACGGACACCTGGAATCGATCGGGCGCCCTCAAAATCCCAGCATACCAATTTTTAAAAAGGGCGTCATCGGCGACCTTATGAGATAATGAGGTCTCCGATGACACCCCCAGGATAACCTAGGAGGTGCAAACGGACACCGGGAATCGATCGGGGACCCTCGACAATCTCAGGATAGGAATTTTCAAGAAGGGCGTCATCGGCGACCTCGTGAGGTCCCCGATGACACCCCAAGGATGACCCGGGAGGTGCAAACGGATATCAAGCACACTTCAACCCCCACCCCACCCCCCACCCCTAAACACACACCAATTCTTGTGCAATTCCAAGCATTTTTTTAGCTATGTCCCTCTTTTTTCGACTTTACTCCACTGTGTGCCGTGGGGGAAAATGCAGGATAAAATATCCTGCCAATTAATCATCTACCAAACGTTTTAAAAATACTAAGAAAAAATAAAATTTCTGAGGATTTTTATAAATATTTTTGGTAGGATATTTTATTCTGCATTTTTCCCCACTGCACCAGGATTTGTACAAATAACATTTTTATTATTCCTTTCTGATTTTTAATTTTTCCTTTTATTCTGGTAGAACAAATATTGGTAGATGTTTTAAAAACAGCATTCTATCACTTTAATTTTCCCTTAATTTATTTTACGACGGTAGGACATATTTTGGTAGATCATTGTATGTTACCCCTAAAAGTTGACCTACCCATATATTTTTTAAAAAATATTAATATTTTCGATATTTTAATGGGTCGGTCAACTTTTGGGTAGGTCAAAAAATGGGAACATATTTTGAGTTTTTTGAGTCATTTAAAAATATTCATATTTTAGTTAAAATATTGAGGTAGGTCAACTTTTAGGTAGGTCAAATGAAATAGACCCATATTTTTTTTACTCGAATATTTTTTTTTATTATATTTTTTAGTAAAAAAAATATAGGTGGGACAGTTTTAGGTGGGACAGAAAACATACATCCAAATATATTCCGTAGAATATTTTTATTTTCGCCACAATATTTATATTACTCCTCGAATATTTATATTAGTGTTCGGACAGCCTGGAAAAAAACGGTATTTTTCCAATGTTTCGAACGTTTCGAACGGTTTTTTTCCGCGGCCTAAAAAAACCACGTTTTAAACGGAAAAAACGTTTTTATTGTTTCAGTTGCGTATTTTCACAAAAATGTCAATTTTATAGAAATAAAAGGTTTTTGCAAGTAGTTGAGAGTGAATTTGATGTTGTGGACATTGTATACCAAATAAGCACTAACGTAGAGAGGAGGGCAGTGAAAGTGAAGAGGATGTAGCATGTAGCAGTAGACATCTCCATTTCTTCACCATAGTCTGACCCTGACCTCCCTGACGAAGTCGAAGTTTTATCTTAAAAGACGCTACGGAATGTACCTGTTACTTTTTTAAGTTTCAGTGTAGTCTGTCTCAATACTCCAATGTTATCGAAAGATATATTTGGTGGATAGTGTGGGTGAGGCCGCTGCCCGATTGTCACTTGTTTTGAGGCTGCCGTGTCCGTTCCTACACTGGAAAAACAAAGGTAGGACTCGAAGGGGTTTTATGCCTTCCCAAAGGCATTAAAAATTAGCACCCCTGCAAAGGCATTAATACCGCCCCAATGGTGTTAAATTTTAATGCCTGTGGACAGTTTCGTGCCTTTGCAAAGGCATTAAAATTTCATGCCCCTAGAAAGGCATTAAGTCCTACCTTTGTTTTTCTAGTGTAAATGCGTGAGGCAGGGCGGAGAGCGCAAGACTCGCGGATCCCGCGAAGCTGCTCCTCCGCGAGCGCCCCGCGAAGTGATATACCGCGTACCGCGATGCCGCGAGAGCCCTGCGGCGGAGGTGACTCGCGGGAACACTCGCGACTCACCCCCATACGAGGGACGACACACTCGCGAAGGACCCCACGGTCCTCCGCGGTCACTTCACTGTGTCCTCGGGTCAACTCGGGTTGTTCACCCCGCTCGAGGGGGGTGAGTCGCGGACCCGCGGACCCGGCGGCCTCATAACAAGTGACAACCGGGCAGCGGCCTCACTCACTCTAAATCCACCATTTATTTAATTGAAAGATAGCAAAGCTTAAATTTTATGAATGTTCAATGTTCTTGCGATTTCCTTATTTAATTTTGAACAAAACTAAATTGATAAAAAGTGATGGTATTAAGTGTCTTTTCTATCCATGACCCATCCAAATGGTCACTTTTTCCTTTTTTGTCATGATGAACTTATAACATTCACTCCTTACATTTCGACGCTCCCTACGAACAAGCGGCTATCTTTCTAAGCGCTGTAGACACTAAGCTATCTTCTCAGAGCTGGTAGACAGACGGCTATCTTCCCGAGCGCGGTAGACACTAGGCTATCTATATAGCCGCGGCCTAGCAGATAGCCTAGTGTCTACCGCGCTCGGGAAGATAGCCGTCTGTCTACCATCCCTGAGAATATAGCTCAGTGTCTACAGCGCTTAGAAAGATAGCCGCTTGTACGTAGGGAGCGTCGATTTCTGGTATTTTTTTTTAAAAAAAAAAATTCCGTTTTTTTTTCCGTTTCGAACGGAAAAAAACCGGTTTGTTTCGATGGTTTTTTTCCGTCAACGAAAAGAACCGGTTTTTTTAGAACACTAATTTATATTACCCCCCGAATATTTATATTACACTCCGAATATTTATATTACTCCACGAATATTTATATTCGGAAGGCGGCCAGGTCGGACAACTGGCTGGTCGGACAAATGAGCCGCACCGCAAGCACAACATAGTTTCCGAAAAAGATTGCTGGTACCAGGAGGCGACTTCGAAGAGGTTACCTCCTCTTCCTGCTGAACTCCGGGTCAGATATGGCTCGGAGCTCGGAGCGCCGCTTTTTCACAGTTTTCTCTCAAACACGCTGGCGCGGGCTGGCGTCGAATGGGTTGCCTATCCATCAGGCGCCGATTGAACAATTCTTTTTTATTGCGTAAAAAGCGAATTTCTCCCAAAACAAGACCGGTACCGTGCTTCTGACAACTGAAACATATTTCACTATGCGTAAAGAACATTCCCTGTGAATTTTGGTATGACCTGAGGCTTTCGATTTTTCGTCAAATTTCCAAAGGCTGTAAGCCTTTCCATGTTTAAGGATTTTGGTCCCAAAAATTTTTCCCTCCAAATTGACGGGGTTTGTGCAGGGGGGCTCTAGTGCACCCAGAAACCAGCCCCCGAGGGTGAAATGAGCCGAAAATCATCGGAAAAAAAATTAGATCGACCGAGATTCGAACACGACAAAAGCGTCCCGACAGCCTAGATGGTTTGGGGCGGGGGGCTGGGACGGTAACCACTAGGCTGTCGGTTCGCACACTTGACGGCGATGCGAATAGGAATCCGAATCTAGCGGCCTGGACGGGCCCGGACCGGCCGATACGACTTTCGCTCTTATTTCGTTCTTGCCGCTTGCCAGAGAAAATGGCCGGTGGAGAGTGATAGCGATTCAAATGACGATGACATGTGCGTCCCGTCAGCCGCGATGTTTAACGCACCTTCCCCTGTCCCCAATCAACTCGGCTGGCGAGACGTTTTGCAGACTCTAAATGGGAATGGACAATATTGTGTCCTGCTTAGTTGTGTCTTTGTGCACATCTCCAGCAGATACCTATTTGTTGCTGAGAAGACGTACAAAGAGCCTCTTTTGTCTTCGGATTGAAGACAATTTTGCATCCTGGTGAAGATGTGCACGAATACACAACTAAGCTGGATAGAATAATGTCCTTTCCCATTTAGAGTGTCAGGTTCAAATCCCGGCGGATTTTTTTTCTCTTTTTTTCTTTCTTCTGTCGCTCTTTTACCGCCCAAAAGATGCATCGGGAGGATGACGATAAGCTCTTTAAAGCATAATTCACCTCAGGGAAATCATGATGTTCTTCTCCTCCGCCAAAACGGTCGATAAATTCATGAAAACAATTACACGCTAACTGGCAATGTACTTTTTCGTACATGTGAAATGTACGCATATAAACGTGCGGATTTATGTAAAAAATCGTGCAGAATTATGTAGAATATTGTACATAAATCTAGTTATTATTGTGCATTTTTTCGACATGTAATAAATTCTGCAGATCTATGCACAATATTTTACATAATTCTGCACGATATTTTACATAAATCCGCACGTTTATATGCGTACATTTCACATGTACGAAAAAGTACATTGCCAGTTAGTGTGTAGAAATACAAATGAGTACATCATTCACGCCTGAACTCGGGCCCACCAGGGCAGATGTCTGCTGCTCTACCCACTTGACCAGCGACTAGCCCGTCGACAGCACACCAAGCACAACATAGTTTCCGAAAAAGATTGCTGGTACCAGGAGGCGACTTCGAAGAGGTTACCTCCTCTTCCTGCTGAACTCCGGGTCAGATATGGCTCGGAGCTCGGAGCGCCGCTTTTTCACAGTTTTCTCTCAAACACGCTGGCGCGGGCTGGCGTCGAATGGGTTGCCTATCCATCAGGCGCCGATTGAACAATTCTTTTTTATTGCGTAAAAAGCGAATTTCTCCCAAAACAAGACCGGTACCGTGCTTCTGACAACTGAAACAGGTTTCACTATGCGTAAAGAACATTCCCTGTGAATTTTGGCGTGATCTGAGACTTTCGATTTGCATTGCATTTTTAGGGATTTTGGTCCGAATAATTTTTCCCTCCAAATTGACGGGGTTTGTGCAGGGGAGCTCTAGTGCACCCAGAAACCAGCCCCCGAGGGTGAAATGAGCCGAAAATCATCGGAAAAAAAAATTAGATCGACCGAGATTCGAACACGACAAGAGCGTCCCGACAGCCTAGATGGTTTGGGGCGGGGGGCTGGGACGGTAACCACTAGGCTGTCGGTTCGCACACTTGACGGCGACGCGAAAAGGAATCCGAATCTAGCGGCCTGGACGGGCCCGGCGCGGCCGTTACGACTTTCGCTCTGATTTCGTTCTTGCCGCTTGCCAGAGAAAATGGCCGGTAGAGAATGATGGCGATTCACATGACGTTAACATGTGCGTCCCGCCAGCCGAGATGGTTAATGCACCTTCCCCCTGTCCCCAATCATCTCGGCTGGCGAGACGTTTTGCAGGTTCAAATCCCAGCGGATTGTTTTTTCTCTTTTTTTCTTTCTTCTGTCGCTCTTTTACCGCACAAAAGATGCATCGGGAGGATGACGAAAAGCTCTTTAAAGCATAATTCACCTCGGGGAAAACATGATATTCTTCTCCTTCGCCAAAACGGTCGATAAATTCATGAAAACAATTAAAAATACAAATGAGTACATCATTCGCGCCTGTACTCGGGCCCGTCAGGGCAGATGTCTGCTGCTCTACCCACTTGACCGGCGACTCGCCCTGTCGACAGCACTCCAAGCACAACATAGTTTCCGAAAAGACTACTGGTACCAGGAGGCGATTTCGAAGAGGTTACCTCCTCTTCCTGCTGAACTCCGGGTCAGATATGGCTCGGAGCAAAAGACAAAAAATTTTAAAAAATCGAAAAATCAAAATGCTTAAAAAATATTGTACACATATTGTATGAGTGACTCGCTTTTTTGGCGCCTCGCATCAAGCGTCAAGCGTCTGGCGTCAAGCGTCAGGCGCTTTTTTGGACACATAAACGAGGAGCGCGTCTAATGCGGCGAGTCACGGCTCGAGACGTTTGACGAGAGACGCCAAAAAAGTGCCGGACGCTTGACGCGAGACGCCAAAAAAGCAGGGCCGGACTGGGGGGTCAGGGGCCCGGCGGGAAATTAGCAGACAGGCGCCCGGATTTGCCTACCTTCCAGGAGCAAAACGTGTTGTACAGCATTCAAGCCACGCTAGTCGCAGTCGCACGGAGTTGATATTAGTACTGAAGATTTTTCTTTGTATTACAAATTTTTCTTTGTACCCCCATGCCTCAGATACTACCGTAAAACCTGTAAAGTTTTGTGACGGGACGACCGTATCTAAAAAATACGGTGTTTTACATGACCAATACCTTAGTTTCAGTTTCTTGAAACTTCGAAAAAAGTTGAAATATAGGCTCATGTGAAATATACGGTTATAGGTAGTACGGAGGGACCGTACCCAATAAAAACGGTCCGGCCGGACCTGGTAAAAATTAACGGGGAAAAACCGTATTAATTTGAACGGTAAAGGGAAAGTTTTGGTAAGGTTTTCAAAGTTATCAGATGAGTCACATATCCCTCATGGGCTTTCAAAAGGGCGTGCTTTTACTAGTCTAAAATGATGGTGTCGTCATTTTTTTAAAAAAATGTTTATCGAAACTTTTCCCTTTTGAACAAATGTTTAAAAAAATTACATTCAACCCCTTGCCACAATTTTTAAATTGTCATTGCAAGCATTAAAATTACTAACAAACCATTTGCATTGAGATAAAAAAGAGTCTGGGATGGGTTTTTTGTTATTTGGGAAATATCTCTAAAAGCGATACTTTATGGATGGACAATATGCTCAAATTGACTTAAAATGGACACAATTGGGCAAGAATCATGTTCCATTGCACAGATGGTGCTGGCAGAACACTTTCACAACGCGTCACTGTCATGCCATCCTTCTGTTTCCGCTGTGCTTTGTGCTTTCCGCCCAAAATCGCAGGCCTGGCCCACGGCCGCGGGCCGGGCCTAAAACTCAAGCCTGTCCGAGTCCTTTATTCCGGGCCCTGGGCCCGCCGGGGTTTCGCCCGGTATCCCGGTGGGCCAGTCCGGCCCTGCAAAAAAGCGCTAGACGCTAGACGCGAGACGTAAAGTGGATAACTCCCAGCCGAGTGCTGCTAAGACACCGTTGCGTGCGTTGCGGTGGAGCGATAGCGCCTTGACGGCAGGCAACCCACCCACCTCCTGAGTCGTTTTGGAAGCCCTGCACTTCAGAGGCGTGTAAAGTTAATCACGCTCTCGTTCACGTGAGTGAGAGTGGTGGTGAGTAGGAGTGAGCCTCAGCCTTCCTCCCCGCACATTCGCAGCCGTGACTTTGCTAGCAGTGAAAGGTTTCTTTTATTCATTTTTTGAAAAAAGAAAAAAAAATGTGTAGATGGTAGAAGTTTTGTCGGGGAATTGAAGAAAATTACTTAATTAAAAACATATTTTAACTTTATACAACTTTCCACATATTATGTACAGGTTTCAATTACTCATTGGTAAAAGAGAAAAAAATTTCATTTCACCAAAATTCTTTGCATTTTGGCAGAATGGCAACAATAATGGTAACCAACTACATGAGAATTTTTTTCCACAAAACACTTTGGCGTATAACTTCCACAATACATACTTTAAATCAGCATTGTTTGAAAACTTTTTGTAGATTCTCTTATTTTGATAATTTTAGTTCTAACATTTTTCTTTGAAGGCCACAATCGCTTACAGGATCTTCAAGAAGTTCTTATTATACAATAAATATAAAGTTTCTACTGCATATATTTGGCAACCTCATTGCAGTGAAATGGTCGACTATAACTGTGATGAAGCCAAGACTAAGCACATGTGCAGATGCTGTACGTAATGTTTGGTACTTGTTACAGTTTTTTTCATCATTTTCATTTATAAACCATAGAAAACACAAGATCAAGTTAGAACAGGAATGATTACTGTTCTGCCCTAATAAATAAACAAGTACAAGTTTTCGTCAAAAAGTGTGAAAAGTTTGGAAGTCAATAAACAGTGAAAATTTGTTTTGACATTTGTAATAAGTGACTATTTCAGAGGGGTTATCAAAAATCTTCAAATCTGCAACACTTATCTCCTTGAATGTAAATGGCACTACCAGAACTTTTATCACACTTCAAGAAGAAACAATTTCCTTGATGGTTTTCATGGGAGTTCATAAGATTTTGCTCTGGAAAATGGCCTGATTATCAATCAGAACGGACATAGAATAAATGCAGAAAAAATGACACAATTTCATGAAAATAATGCTACGTTTTTGTTTGCTCATCGCTGTGGACCAGGTAAACAAGTTTGCCCATTAAAAAGATTTCATCATGCAAGACAATAATGAGAAGAGCATGACTGATTAACAACAAAGTGTAATTAATATTAAGAAACCTCAATTCATCATTTTGCAACCAATTTAAGGTCTTTACTTGCTAATTGGGCTCAAAGAGCATTAAATACTGATACAGTCCATCTACAATGAAGAAGATCTAACTATGATCTATCACATTCCACAAAATTTTGCTGATGTAGCATCCATTTTTATATTCAACTGCCCGAAGAAACTTAATGGGTTTCCATGAGAGAAATAATAAAAGAAAGAAAGAAAAAAAAGAAAGAAAGAAAGAAAGAAAGAAAGAAAGAAAGAAAGAAAGAAAGAAAGAAAGAAAAACTTTGTATCATATAGAATAATGTAAATTTTGGGCAAAACAATGAATACCGAATAATTAATGTATGAAATTTAAGATGCAATGAACAGCCATCTGGATAACAGATCACTGCCAGTTGATGAATGAAATGATGTAAATGGTGATTTTTCTGGAAAATTCTAGGTGCTTGAACCTGGTCCCTTCGGTCTTATCATCATGCTTGCTCTTTTCAATGTGTAGTCCCATCCTCTCCATCTGAACCAGACTATACCTGAAAAGAACACAAAATTTTTGAGCAGCTGAAACATTTACTTTTAAATAAATTGTTCCTTGAATCAATGTTTCTTATTCTATCTGTTAGCCAGTAAATGAAGCAGCCCACCTTGCCGAGCAGTCAAATCTTGGGGATCATTTAAGTAAAGTCCATTAAGACCTCTTCCACATGACTTCCACCACCAACCTCCCTTCAGCATGGAGGCACAGTTTAAGCTGGATCTGTCATTATCCCTGAGTTACATAAAACAACTGTAAATATTTTGTTTGAAACTACTACACAAATATTAATAATCTTGGAAAATTTTACCTGTTGTATGTTGAGAATGGACTGTTATTTGAGCCATACCATGGATCATTCAAAGAATCACCTGCATTGCCTTCATATCCATCAATTTCCAGTTTGTAGTACTCTGCTTCCGAATATATCTTAAAGTGTGAGTACTGAGCATATCTGAAAATAAATTACATGTTTGGTGTTTGAAAACTGTTAAACAATAATTTCTAAGAAAGAAGGAAATTGCACAAGACACTTAATGTTGAAGATAGAGCAACTTACCTCTTGTTTCCTTCAAAATCTTCTAGTTCTACACGGAGCTGGTATTCTTCATTATTTGTCAGCATATAAATATTTTCATTTCCAAGCCAAAATTCTTTGGCAGGATCTCCGAAACCATTTTTGTAGTCTGCCCAGTCACGGTTAAAGTTTTCTCGTGGATCACCAAAGTCATCACGCCTTTGAATAACCTGAAAAGAAAATTCAAATTGAATATTGCCACAAAGCAGCTTTCTGACTACGTTTTACTTTTAAGTAACAAGACAGTATCTTCACAGACACTACATTAGTAAAATAAGACATTTCTTTACTCACAGTCCAACCACCATCAGCAATTTCCTGCTCACAGAACACCTTCAAGAACCAGTACGTTGTGCCTCGAATTTGAAGGTAGTAGACACCAGAGTGACGCATACCAGCATTGAGTAAATCAACACATGAATATCCCTACAAACAGAAATGAAAAACACCATTACTCCTGTGGACAGGTCCAAAATTCTAGAAACAGAGATACAGGACAATCACAGGCATCAAGGGTCTACCACTTTGAAAAATCGCGCACGAGAATTATAATCAGTCACGGTTATGGTCGTGATTATCAATGATTATTTGAGTTTATCTTTAACATACTTACTGATTATTGGCCAGCAATCACGCAACTTTCGGTCAAATTTGCTAATATTTCTCTATATTTGTCAAACTTTGCCAATATTTGGAAATTTTACATGATTTTGATTATGTTATTATCAAAAATCATCTAGAGGAGTGTGCGAGGGTTATGTAAGTGGTAGACCCTTGACAGGCATGCACACTCACTTTAACGTCTTTAACCGAGAAGTAGTCGGAGGTAAAGGAGGTGTTGAGGATGGTGGGCTTATTCTTCACGGAGGGAAAAATAACTCCCCGGTTCCTGGAGGCACGCGCGGCGGCTGCGGCGGAGGCAGCGGCGGAGGTCGCGCCCCCTGGAGTGGACGTCACCGTCGACGAGGAGGTTGCTGGGCTCAAGGGGCTCAGAGTGGTCTGGGCCACAAGAACAGGGGCGCTTGGAGTCACCTTTAAATTGTTTGTACCGAAATTAAAAATTTCTTGGAAGAGATTCTATCCAGCATGAAACGTTCAAAAATTTGATGAAGACCACAGTCCTCTTGTCACTTTGCCGAAGCGTTACCGTTAGCGGAAGCTGGCCCTGCACACTGAACACGGGGCCCGGCGTGGTGGTGGCGCCCAGGGTCGCGGCTGGCACCGGTGCCCCGGGGAGGGGATCCGTCTCCGGCTGCAAGTCGTCCCGACTCGAAGCCACCTGGCTGCTACTCGAAACCACAGAGTACCTTCGAGGAAAACAAATTGAAATATCTCTCTAGGATTTACACCTCGCTCGGGCGAGCATGCAAGTCAGCGGCAAACGAGGGGGAAACACGAGGGGGCCTCCACTCCTCACTTGGTTGAACACCGGATTGCCGAGATTGCCGGATTGCTAGGATAAAGTTTGAGATTCTTTAGCATCGAACGCCTGTAAATAGGCAAAATTTTCTACCTTGCTCCTGTGTGTAGGAAAAAAGCATGACTTTGATGGTAGTGTTTTAAAGATTGCCGTCGGATTGCTGTCGGATTGCCGGGGTGAGGAACACCGGATTGCCGGAGTGGAGGCCCCCGGGGAAACAACTCTGAAATTTTTGTACACTTCGTAATTCAGTAAAATTCAGAAAAAAATAGAAAATTTCAGGAAGATTAAGGTAAAATTCAAGTGAAAATACAGAAATATTCTCTAAAAATTCACAAAACTTCACAAAAAAATTCACAGAATGTGTATACCAAAATTTAGAGTTGTTTTCCCCTCGGCGGCAAAGCACCAGTTTTTGAGAAGAAAAAAAATGCGTGCAAATAAATAAATTTCAGGCTCTATACAGGGGCGTTGCCGTGCTGGGGTCTTGCCGGGCCGAGCCCCAGCAGGCTGCGCTCAGCTACTGCGCTAGTTCCTTACCGGTTGGAATCGTACTCGACAAGGCGGTCGATGGTGGGGTCGAGGAGCAGCTCCGCGGGCACCGGCCGCTGCGCCAGGCTCACCACATCGTCCTCCTGCTTCTTGAGCCTCTTCTCCACCAGGTCCAGGTTAGCAATGATCTTGTTGGCTTTCTGGCGGAGGTCGGCATGGACGTCGTTAATAGCGCGCTCCTGTCGCTGCGTCTGTTGGGAAACGCATCGAAAATCATTCACTGACAGTATTCCGCCGGGTACGGAATTACGGAATATACGAGCACGAAATAAATTAAAGCTGTAGATTAGACGCGTTACTGAATGGCTCACCTGCGTAAGAAGCTCGTCCGACTTGGGGACCAGGTCGTCGACCGAGGTCTTGGTACCGACCACCACGTCCCAGACCTCGTCCATCTTCTCCGACACACTGAGGATGGGGTGCATTTGTTTGACCAGGCGGTCCAGCTTACTGCGCTTCACCTGCTGCGCGCTGGGCGCCTCCGTGGTGGTCGTAGTGGTGGTGGTGGCGGTGCGGTTGCGGTACACGGGCGAGGCCGGGGCGGCGGCGGGCGCCTCCACGTGCTCCACGACCGCCTCGTGCACGTCGTTCACCATGGACAGCACTTTGCCGAGGTTCTCCGATACGAGGTTCATGTGGAAGGTGAGCTTGCGGTCCAGGCGGTCCACGCTGGCCGTGGCGGTGCGCAGCGCCTGCAGCTCGCGCGTTACCTCGGCGCTCAGCACCTTGCCGATGTCCACCACGTTCATGCTCACGGGCTTCTTCTCGCTGGCTTCGGCGTTGATGTCATCGGCCGGCAGGAAGTTGGTGTCGAGCTGGTTCTTGAGGGTCGACAGCTTGGAGCCGATGTCCGAGACCTTCTGGTCGAGCGAGACGAGGCGGTTGTCGATGTCCCCCGCCGCGGCGGCCGCGGCCGCGGCTGCAGCCGCCCCGCTGGCCGCCCCGCCGCCGCCGGCCGCCGCGGCCGCCAGCCCGCCCGGGACGGCCTGGAACAGGCGCTGGTCCATGGCGCGCAGCTTGGAGATGACCGAGTCAGTCTTGTCGATGTTGTCGTTGACGCGCGAGTCGAGCGCCTCGACGCGCCGCATCAGGTGCTCCACCGCCTTGTCCAGGTTCTCGATGCGCTGCAGCTTGGTCTCCAGCGTAGAGACGATTACCTCGAACACGTTGAACAGGTACTGCTCCCTGCAACACGCGCAGAGAGAAAAAAAACGTCAGGTGGCGGCCAAATAAAAGAAAAATCACCAAACTTTCCTCGCAAAGAGATCGTCTGGAAAGAAAATAAGGAGGCCCGGACCAAACGGGCAGCGTAACGCACAGTGAGCGCTGCGGGCTGCGGGTCAGCCGGCCGCAACGGGATCGAACGAGCGGATTGAATTGAAACAGAATGGTAGCTCCCGGCTACACGCCCCGCAGCGTAACACACACACCCGGAGTGCTCGCTCCGTCTCCCTTGCACGTACGCACGCGCGGGGCGCGTATCGTATCGCACCCGCCTTGAATTGGCCGGCAGGGCAGGGCAAGGCAGGTCGAGAACACATCCGCCGTAGTGGATAGCGTTGCGTCAGGAGGCCGCCGGGCACCGTCCACCGCGGAAGTGGAGCGGGTGATGCTCGCCCCGTCCCCCGTCCCGTCCCGTGCCGGAGGCCCGGGGAGGACCCTCTACACTCCTGACTTACACTCCAGGAGGCACCGGCCGCCCACCTTTCTCGAAAGAAAGTCTCAGCGTTATAGAGGCATGAAAACAAAACACCAGCGGCCGTGCTGAGTGCTATGTCAGCCGCGCACCGTGGTATAGCAGCGCGCCAATGAAAACAAAGCCGTGGTCGCGTCGCCGGGCCGGCCTGCCTCTCTGTTGGAGCCGAGTCCAGTGGAAGTCGAGGGGAAACAACTCTGAAATATTTGTACACCTAGTGATTAAGAAAAAAATCAGGAAAATTCACAAAAATTCACGAAAAATTATTGAAAATTCTAGATAAAATTCAGTGAAAACTCGCAAAAATTCAAAAAAATTATAAAATTTGTACACCAAAATTCAGAGTTTTCCCTCTCCGTAGAAGTGCACGATGGTCGCATTCCTAGTTCGGTTTGGTCCTATGCGTGGTGGCCGGCATGGAGCGTCCTGCTCACATCGGCCTCCGCCGTCCGCGTCTTATCGTTATTTCAAGAGACAGAATAATATTGATTTACAATCTGTTGTGCTCCCTGTCACGGTACTCTTGCGGTGCCCGGCCCCGGGGGAAGACTTTATCGATAAGCGCGAGCTACAATAAACGGCCAATTCCATTGTTTCGCAAGTCATTGCAACAACATATGCTCTAGTTACGTAGATATTACGCCCCCTCTCCCACTCGCCCGCCCCGCCGGTCAGACACGCGCCCGCGGCCCGGCTGAGGTTCGAACAGTTTCGACTAACGAAAATAACACCATTCGTTATGCTCAGAAGGGGCAATACTACGGCGTTCACCCTCTGAAATCAAGACTATGCCAAACATCTTAAAAACAAATATCAATCAGCACACTCCCGGGATACTTTTTTTTTCACGCAATGTTTTGTAAATGCGTGACTAACGTGGACTAACGTCAGACTTTTTTCATGGCTACGTAAGAATTTGTTTGGTAGTAACGTTAAACATTCTGCCTAAAGTACAAAATAAGTTTTATTCGTAAACTGAGAATGCAGATACATAGTTGTGTACATAATGGACATATAAGCAACGAATGTGTCGTTTCACACTTCCACACGGCAGCGGTTTTGATCATGCGTGGACGAAGTAGCAGGCAGTGACTCACCCTTAACATACAGCGAGTGAGGTAGAGGGGAGGGGAGAGGCGGGTGGTGGGGCGGCGCGGGGCGGCGCGGGGCGGCGCGGGGCGGCGCGGGGCGGCGCGGGGCGGCGCGGGGCGGCGCGGGGCGGCGCGGGGCGGCGCGGGGCGGTCATCAGAGACTTCACACCGCGCGGTGCGCCAACATTGTTCCCTTAACAAGCCCCCCTCCGGAGACTCCCTCCCGTCCGGTGATTGCAAGGTGGACCGTGCTCCGCTATGGACCGGCCTGCCCTGCCGGCCGCTGCCAGCCTCGCCTCGCCCCGCCCTCTGCCCTGCCCGCCGCTGTCCGCGATCCTGACGCAAGGCATCATTAGTTATACAAACGTCCGGGAATATGACTGTCCAGCGCTGGGCTGGCAGGCGAGTCCGCGCTCACTGTTGCAGTTTTATAGCAGGGCGGGGCGGCGCGTGGCGGGGCGGGGCGGCGCTTGGTGGGGTGGGGTGGGGTGGGGTGGGGTGGGGTCTGTGGGGTGGGGCCCCACGTCACCTCACCACGCCCTCACCCCGTCACGCGTAGCAAATCAACTGGACACCCCCAGCAACTCCAGGAAATACAAACAATATAAAAACAGGGAGTACGTGCGGCAGGCACGTAGTTGCTGAGCGAATTGAGAGTTAAAAGAAATATACCCAACCGTCGTTTATGGTTGGCAACCCACAAGTCAGTCAGTCAGTCAATTACGGAGGAAGGGGTAGAGGGAAGAGGGGGAGGAGAGGGACATCCTCCTCGCGCGCCGCAATTCAAGCAACAGCATTTGCTGGCCGGCCCCCGCCCCCGCCCTGCAGGCAGGCGCTGGCTAGGTAGCGCCAAAATTCGAGTGGAGGCCTCCAGCCCCCCCCCTCCCCCCCCCTCCATTTTACCCCCACCCATCTGAGATCAGGGGGTAAGTATCATTTACATGTTTAGAAAGAATGCACCTGCATCACATGCTGACAGTCCCCCCCCCCCCACAACCTCTCATTCTCTATCCTTCTGATTTAATTTTGCCCTCAAACCATCTCACATGAATCCATGGTAAGCCAGTCACTTAGAAGAGGCCAGTAACTTTAACTGCAATCAAGACATTCAAAAAGACTAAGGACCTTTAAATGATGAGGCGTATCTATTCTGAAATGAATGTCAGCTATTAAGAATAGAATTAAAACAATTGTGCCATTTCAATAGTTATATGGCTGTATATTAGTAATAAGTGTGTACTTCAATATTTTAGAAAGACTGTTTTAAAGTAAACACTCCCGGCACAACTAATACATTAAAAGTACTGTATCTCATCTAAATCCTATCAGCAGTATCGCCCCTAATATTTGTGAGGGTCAACTCTTTTAAAAGTAATAACCAAGTTTTCAAAACAATTTTTTTCTCTATCAATAACTTAGTGGAGTGAACTTTTTTTAATCTGAATTCTTAGGCATAACGGATCAATGATTAAGTTTGGGTAAGCACATGATGTAGCTTAATCAGAAATCGTATCCCTGGGAAATACAGAGTAGGTTTTGAACAAAATGCTACATAGTTTACCAAGGTAATACCCAAACTCTTTTCTTGTTTCTTGTTAGGTTTAAGAGTAGTAGGATTTAAATACTCAAACCACACTTTTATATCTTACCTTTAGTAGAATAATGAGACACCAAATATTCAGTTTACGATTTAGAAACTTTTTATTCTTTTTTATTTCAAATGACTATTGTCGTATGTCAAAAATGAGCACACTTCCACTAATACAATTAAACATCCACACCGCATGCACTGTCCGTGCCCATACGGCCAGGATTCGGCCGGGTACAGGCACCCGCCGCCAGGTGGCGCACCCAGCGTGAGCCGGGCTGTCACTTCTGTCTGGACCGTGCTACACCGTACACGGCCCAGACCCCCCCCCCCCCCCCCCCTAACAAAAATCGAAGTCCCAATATTGTCCCAAAGGCGAGATCCCTCGGAAGGTCCAAAGGCAGAAGTCCGTGGAGGTCCCAAAAGCGGTCATTTGAGGGATTTGGGATTTGGTAGATACCACTTGCCAAAAGTCCTTGCGAGGTCCCTCTGAGGTCTCTGCGTTACTACAGCTGAATCCTAGTCGCATAGCTGTCTGGCGGTTTTAAAGCACCGTTCATGGATGTAACATGCATGAAGTATACATATACACTGTACACTACATTGTTTCTGAACATCTGAAATCCATGTGACGTGTTAAAAACGACCTAGGAGTCCTCCTTTACTACTTTTTCGATTTGGTCAAAAACGCATCGCGATCGCAAATGGAACTTCGATGGGATTTTAGGGGGCAGGGACTTCAGAGGGATTTGAGCAGGTGCCAAATCCCCTCCAAATCCCTAAAAAATTAGAGGGACAATTATGGTACTTAAAAGGGACAATTTTGGCATTTCAATTTCTGTTAGGGCCCAGCCTCCAGCGTGAGCTCCCCGCCTCGCTGCCCCCACCCGTTACAGTGTGTGTGATTGTGTGTGTGTCTATGTGAGCTGTGTGTATTGAAGCCTGTGGTGTGTACTGTAGTTCTGGAATAAACCTGTGTCAGCCACCGCCGCGTTCTACATGTACACCCTTGCCCCGGACACAGCACCGCACTAAAGAAATCGTTCAGCTGGGGTTAACTTGGTGGCGCAATAACAAATGAGTAAGTACGCTGGGGAACCAAGCAAACATCCAAAACTAAATCAAACGAAATATAAGGAAATCATACTGCTGTTAGTAACTCTCACTTGTCAGGCCATAGCGTTACCTGATTTCAATACTCAGACCATACTCTAATGTTCACCGAACAGTTTCACAGCTTCACTGTAAACAACATTGTCTATGTTATTAGGTTATGTCACCCATCACCTAGGAAGAACACAACCAAGTTGTATCGATACTGGCTATCATTTCAGTAGTCCGTGGCGTTCATTTCACAAATCCAACGCAATAAAAAGTATTTTGAGGCACTACCCTTCTCACTCCTCCCCAAGCCACAGACGAAAACAAACAACAAATCACTCGAACCCACACTTCTACACAATGACGACACTTGAAACTTCAACCTTAAAAGCGACTTCAGACTGCATATTACGTGAAAAAGACTATTAATTATTTAATTCGATAGTGTAAACAGCCGAGATGAACGCCGGGCGCGCCGAGTTTGCCTTTTTCTGAGCATGGCTGACGCGCTGACGCGAGAGAAGTAGTTCCGGCGCTGCCGCTAGGTGGCGCTATCTCTCAATGTCTTTAAAGTTCTCTCCCTGCCAACCTTCCAGAAGTGAATTTCAAATTAAAGTTTTAAATATTTCAAACTCCTTTAATTTGGACAGCTTGGATGAATATTAAAGCGCTGAAATTAGCAGATTGCGGCACACTACCGCTTTTTACGATTACACTGTGAGAAATCCTTGCACCGGTACGGGAAAATTTTCCATGAGAGGTCTTGTACAATTACGATTCATATTGTAAACTTTTTATAACTATGCGTATCAACTCAGAATCGATTATTGGTGAGCCAACAAAGTCGAAACGTGTAAAGTCGTACATGTACGAGATATGTTGTACATAGTGAATTACAAAATATCTTGTACATCTACGGAAATATTTTTCACAGTGTAGTTCTGTACTTTTAGAGGAGAACCGGCTAACACAGACTAACAGACTGACAGACAGACAGACTGACAGACAGACAGACAGACAGACAGACAGACTCACGACCAAGTACACTTCCGATCCCCTGCAGGAGTAAGATTCGCTTCGCTCAGCGACAAAAAAAATTAAAATGAAACGAAAAAGGGAGTCTTAATTAAGGTACAGCAACCCTCTCTGCCCCTTCCCCTCCCTTCCGGCCCCGTCCCACTTGGAACGCCTGAACAGCTCGGGTAGGCAGACCCGCAACGCAGGCGTGCGGGCGCGCTGCCTACCTCACAGGCGGTCCCTGCTCTGCTACCAGCTACTCGCTGTGGGACCATGGAGAATGGCTGGTGGAGAGGCATCACGCGCTCGAGCGGGCCGCACTCGGTGACCGAGTGGCGAGAGAGAGAGAGAGAGAGAGAGAGAGAGAGAGAGAGAGAGAGAGAGAGAGAGAGAGAGATTACGATTACGATTGCTTCTTACGCATGCGGATTGATTATGAAGTTTAAAAACTTTTACTCGTACGTCGAGGGTACTACGAGAACATAATCCCTGCAACTCGGAAGGAAAAATCGCCCTATCTTGGTAGCTATACCATGAAGTTGGTTTCAGACACTTGCTGTCTCTCCACTGGCGGCTCCAGGGGCTCGGGGGTCGCGACTCGGGCCAAGTCGAAGTACAATGTCGACGCCCGGAGCAGGCTCTAGGCTCAAACTTCGGTCTTGCTTACAATCGAAAACTCATCAGGATATACGAACTGAAAATAAAAGAATAAACGCACCTTCTACTGAACGCATTAAAAATGCAACCATACTCGAGTGACCTAAGGTAGCTAGCAGCTTCTTTTCTTTCTCGAGTACAATGCTACAGCTACATTCGCGACAGACACTGAGTGCCGCTCAGAATCTGACCTAACGGCTGGCGTACGCAGACGCTGCGGGCTGCGGCTCTGAGCCAGAGCTAGGCTAGGTTGAAGGAGCGCGCGTACACACACCATGGGGTTGCCACATAGAAAACCTTGAAAACTTAAAGACTGTGAGAATTTGTAAGCGATCTAGAAAATCGGGGAAAACTCAGGGAAAATTTGAAAAAACTCGGGGAAGAAATTATTTTGACTGAGCCCATGATATTGCTTGATATTAACAAAAACACTGAAATTGAGGTGACACACTGGAAAAACAAAGGTAGGACTTAATGCCTTTCTAGGGGTGTGAAATTTTAATGCCTTTGCAAAGGCACGACATTGTCCAGGCATTAAGGCATTAAAATTTAACACCTTTGGCCAGTTTTAATGCCTTTGCAGGGGTTCTAATTTTTAATGCCTTACTCTGCAAACTCAAGTGTAGTAAGGGAGAGTGGGGCAGTGTGTAACGGATTTTGGAATTTGGTTAATTCAGTAAAACTATGCAGACATTTTGGGAAAAATAAAGATAAAATGTTAGATTGGACCTTTACCGAGGCTGGAAGTTGCTCGAATGGATTACTGAGCGCATTGTGTATGACCTAGAGCTTGTTGAATGAAGGTCTGCATTTGTTACACACTGCCCCGCCCCGGGGCAGTGTGTAACGACAGTGGGGCAGTGTGTAACAAAGGGGATGATTGAGATCAGAAGACAGCTAGAAAGGGAGGAAACAGCTTCTGCTTGCTTCCTTTGGTAGCTGCTGATTTGTTAGTAGTATTTTTCAACAAAATTAATTTTGTGTTAATGGAATTTTCCTGCAAATAGTAAGCTTTTAATCAAAAATGGAAAAGCATAACAATTATTTTGTATATTTTGTGAATATTAATTAAAAACGGACAAAACTGCTTTAATGAGACTGTTGGAGCATATGCATGTCACTGACATAACCAACTAAGATCATTCGTATTGTTACAAACTGCCCCAGAGTTTTCTGTTACCATCTGTTACACAGTGCCCCAAGGTACACTGCCTTGTAAGTGGCCTCGTAGGGCGAGAAACTTCGAGGTTCTGTTAGCGGCAACAACCATTTTGCAAGTGTAAAGCTACATGCTTCGAAAACAAAAAATATTTTGGGTGTAGTTTGTAACCAATAGACCTCAACCCAAAAAGATTATGTCGTGAAAGTACGAAAATTACCTGAAAACCGGGTGATTCTAACTTTGCCGCCCGCTTACCACCATGACACCTTCTCGACCATGGCTATCTCGATTGCAAATGAACTAAGTCAACCAGAAGATATAATATACACATTTAGATTCGGTTTCGGACGCGCCATATTTGAATTACGGACCTCTGTTACACACTGCCCCTGTTACACACTGCCCCACTCTCCCTTACAGTACTGCAGTAAATAGTGAGAGACCAATGGTCCTGCAGTAAAAGGTGTAGGACCTGTTGTGTCCTACAGTATTTAGTGCAGGACACAACGGGTCCTACACTTTTTACTGCAGGATCATTGGTCTCACACTATTTACTGCAGTACTGTACTACACTTGATTTTGCAGAGTATAGTAAAGGCATTAAAACCCTTCTCGTCCTACCTTTGTTTTTCCAGTGCAAAAGTGTGGGCTTGTCGAAAACTAGTCAGATTTTGAAACTTTATAAAAAGAAATTTCCGCTCGCTTCGCTCGCGTAACATTCATCAATTCTTTAAAGTCAGGAAAATTTGAAAAGTAAGAGGGCTGATATTGCCTGATGTTCGCAAAAACACTGCGATTTGAGGGTGCCAAAAGTCAGAAGCCCATGGAAAAATATGGTCCATTTTCGCTACTTTGTAAACAAAAAATTTCCGCTCGCTTCGCTCGCGTGATCGAACCGTTATGAAGGACTTTAAGGTCAGAGACATTCCCAAAAGAGGTGGGCTGGAAATCAGGGGATATTAAAAATTGAAACTTGTGGCAACCACTGTGAGAAAAACCGTACCTCATACAAATAAACAACGGTTTTGCATTAACGGTTTACGGGTTTCGTTGCCGTAAGGGAGAGTGGGGCAGTGTGTAACGGATTTTGGAATTTGGTTAATTCAGTCAAACTATGCAGACATTTGGGGAAAAATAAAGATAAAATGTTAGATTGGACCTTTACCGAGGCTGGAAGTTGCTCGAATGGATTACTGAGCGCATTGTGTATGACCTAGAGCTTGTTGAATGAAGGTCTGCATTTGTTACACACTGCCCCGCCCCGGGGCAGTGTGTAACGACAGTGGGGCAGTGTGTAACAAAGGGGATGATTGAGATCAGAAGACAGCTAGAAAGGGAGGAAACAGCTTCTGCTTGCTTCCTTTGGTAGCTGCTGATTTGTTAGTAGTATTTTTCAACAAAATTAATTTTGTGTTAATGGAATTTTCCTGCAAATAGTAAGCTTTTAATCAAAAATGGAAAAGCATAACAATTATTTTGTATATTTTGTGAATATTAATTAAAAACGGACAAAACTGCTTTAATGAGACTGTTGGAGCATATGCATGTCACTGACATAACCAACTAAGATCATTCGTATTGTTACAAACTGCCCCAGAGTTTTCTGTTACCATCTGTTACACAGTGCCCCAAGGTACACTGCCTTGTAAGTGGCCTCGTAGGGCGAGAAACTTCGAGGTTCTGTTAGCGGCAACAACCATTTTGCAAGTGTAAAGCTACATGCTTCGAAAACAAAAAATATTTTGGGTGTAGTTTGTAACCAATAGACCTCAACCCAAAAAGATTATGTCGTGAAAGTACGAAAATTACCTGAAAACCGGGTGATTCTAACTTTGCCGCCCTTTGCCTAACCTAACCTAACCTAACCTTCTCGACCATGGCTATCTCGATTGCAAATGAACTAAGTCAACCAGAAGATATAATATACACATTTAGATTCGGTTTCGGACGCGCCATATTTGAATTACGGACCTCTGTTACACACTGCCCCTGTTACACACTGCCCCACTCTCCCTTACATCACTAATTTACCCAATACCGGGTACAATTTTAGTACAATATTTTATTGTACTTCGAAATAACGGTAAAAAATTGTAGTTAAATTGTAGTTTTTTCTCACAGTGACCCTGCATATACTCCGAGGGGGCAACCACTCCCTATCCTAGTGTACACAGGATTTCTAATGATATGGGATTTCTATGGATTGCGTAAAGATTTCTCCGGCTTTTGTAAAGATTTCATATGGTACATTCGGGTACATTTCACAAATATGTACCATATTCTAAAAAATTCTAAAAGATTTCAGGAGTTTTCATGGGATTCCTCAAGGTTTCATGAGATTTCACTGATTTCTGTGAGATTTTTATCATATTTCTTGGGATTTCTCAGTTGGATTTCGTAGGATTTCATCGAGATTTCAGAGGATTTCATCGAGATTTCCGAGGGTTTGTACACAGGATTTCACGAGTGGTTGCCCCCTCGATATACTCACACACACACGCGCGCGCGCGAACCGAATCCCCGACCCGGACCCCCCCCCCCCCCCCCTCCTCGAGTCAGGTCTGGAGCCGCCACTGTGTCTCTCTCTCTAGCTTCGGTCTTAGAGTGCGGTACATCACTTTCCTTCGTATTTCAAGCTTCTCATGGTCAATTTTGATTATATTTAACTGTATATTTCGTCCATCTATAGACCTTAAGGATTAAAAATCTGCCATCCGTTTGTTTCTAAGTGAAAGGATACGCTATCTGTGCAATCAAGTAGAGGGTCGTGCGACCGACAGATACCTCTCCAGTACTCTGTCCTTCTCCATGTCTGGGACTACCGCGCGGCGGCCGGCGGCCCAGCCCGGCAAACTCGAGATTTGAAAACTGCGGGGAAAGGCGGAGCGCGCTGAGCCGCGCGCAGAGACGTGTGGCGGGCTTTCTCACGGGGGAGCGGCGGGACGGAGCAGTGCGGAGCAGGGCGGAGCAGGAGCAGGCTGATTCAGAAGAGCGCTCTCCTCGATCTGTCTCTCTCGCACCTGCACGACGGACCCCATGAGTGCGAGAGAGACAGGGCGAAGAATCTGAATTCTGAATCAGTCTGCAGGGCGCGGCGGTGGCGGCGGCGGCGGCGGTGCCCGGGGGCATGCAAACATGAACCCATTCACGTCGCTTAAGATTGCGGCCCGGAGCGGCGAGTGGCATACTGAACGCGTACCTGGCGTACCTGTCCCGTCCCATGCCAATCTGTCACTGCGGGGCTCGGGCAGGCCGGGGGCAGCCGGGGGCCGGGCACTCCCATCACCCGTAACCTACACGCGAGAGGGAAACAACTCGGAAATTTTTGTACACCTCGTAATTCAGAAAGAACAGCCAAAAAATCAGAAAAGTTTCATTTAAAAAAATTAGGAAAATTCAGACATCGCAGAACTCTTAAAAAAAAAACCCTTAAGCAAAACTTCACAAAAAAAAATAATTAAAAATTCTCAAAAATTCACAAAATTTGTAAACCAAAATTCAGAGTTGATTCCACCTCGCCTACGGTACCTGGCCCAGCTTATATCCCCGACCACCTGCGTGCGCTGCCCACCACTTTCTTTACGCATCTTCTACATATTTCGCATTCTGATGTGGCCATACACTGTAATTTGGGGGTGTTCCAAATGTATACGCCTTAAGGCGTTTGCTACAGGATCCAGAGCGACATTTGGCGTCTACTTTTGGGACACCTTTTGGCGTATAGATTCTAGACACCTTTGCCCATACCACTCGCACATCACAGCATGGACCAGTGGCCAGAGGTGTACACAGGGCATGCACCTGGTGCGCATAATACGTACATCCTGAAAGGTGCTTACATCCTGTACACCCTTTCAGCGTGTGCTGTGATGTGGGAGTGGTATGGGCAAAGGTGACTAGAATCTAAACGTCAAAAGGTGTTCTAAAAGTAGGCGTCAAATGTCGCTCTGGATCCTGTAGCAAACGCCTTAAGGCGTATACATTTGGAACACCCCCAAATTACAGTGTAGCCACCGCCCCCCGCCCCTCCCCCGCCCCATCTATCTCCTCTTCTGCTTCACGCTGAGAGAGAAGCGCGCGACGGCAGCCATGGGAAGTAGTTCACCGATATCCGGTTATTAATTACCGTTTCTGTTATAACACCGTTTCGGCCTTCTCACGGCCTGACGTAGCATTAGAGAGAGACAGAGACAGGCAGAGGGTGAGAGAGAGAGAAGGGAAGGGGGAGGAAAAAAAGGACAATGAAGTGAGAGGAGGAGGGAAGGAATGAGAGAGATTTGCAGCGCTATTGTTTACCAATACACATTTCTTCAAATCGCTTTACGAGACGACATAGTGATTGTGGTCGGTATCGAGAAGTGGAGCACGTGCAGCACAGAATAAACCCGGCGAGGCGACCGGACCGGCTCGCTCGCCTGCTTCACTATCTCTGTTCCCAGAAAGCGATCTGTGCAGATCGGCTGTTAAATCAGTAATAATTAACTAAGACGCAAGGCCGACCTCCGGCAAACCTGGTCATAAACAGGAATGCGCGGGAAAGTATTGATAAGAAGAGCCGCCCAGCCCAGCCGCCGTTGGCATTGTCCCGTCATGCTAAAATTGTCCTCACTAGGGAATACCCTTCGCACCTGTTACTTACTCGCGAAGAAGGAACTCATTGCAAAACGGGGGGGGGGGAGGACGTGCAGCGAAAAGTAAGAGGGAGAGAGAGAGGGGTCAACGTCATATACTCGATAAAATAAAAGGCGGCGCCGCGCCGGGGCCCAGGCCGGCAGCAGGCAGACAGGCGCAGGACGACATCTGCGGCGTCGCCGTCGTGATGCCGGCATGTTTACGGGGCGGGCGTGCTCCAGCAGCAGGTTCACGTCCAGGAGTATGACGGCTGGTCATCTAAAGCCGGCCCGGCCCGGGGCCCGGCCGACGTATGTAGGCCAGAGCAGAGCGCGGCTGGGCCGGTGCCGGTGCAGCGGCAGCCGGGTGGGCGGCGCGCGCTGCGGGCGGGACATGACTGCACGGCCGCGACACGGTGCTGACGGACCAAATACATACGGTAGACCTCACTAACGCCAAAACTCATAATCAAATGAATTTTTCTCAAGTAGACATTGAGATTTTTTGTATTTACGAAAAAAATTTGTATTCATTGAAAAGTAGTAAAGTTTGCAGCTCCAATACGACGCTGCATTCGACTCTGCTTCTATGGTTCGAATCAAACAGGGGGTCTGCTGAGGAGGTCACACCGCGTTGTGCCCCCACGAGCCTTGGAGAGGAAAAAAAATTAAATAAAATGAAATAAAAGTAAAACAAGTTTAATCGGAGCGCGCGGGGGCTGGCTGCCGCAGCAGGTCAGCCTTCATTTCCGCGGCGCGTAGACTCGTACCCCCGGGCCGGTGCTGCGCGGCGCCGGACGCAGGCCGAGCACGCGAGCAGCAAGCGAGCAGCACGCGAGCAGCACGATAGCAGCATGCGAGCAGCACGATAGCAGCACGCGAGCAGCACGATAGCAGCACGCGAGCAGCACGATAGCAGCACGATAACAGCACGCGAGCAGCACGAGAGCAGCACGCGAGCAGCAAGAGAGCAGCACGCGAGCAGCACGCGAGCAGCACGCGAGCAGCACGGGAGCAGCACGATAGCAGCACGATAGCAGCACGCGAGCACCACGATAGCAGCACGATAACAGCACGCGAGCAGCACGATAACAGCACGCGAGCAGCACGAGAGCAGCACGCGAGCAGCACGCGAGCAGCACGCGAGCAGCACGCGAGCAGCACGCGAGCAGCACGATAGCAGCACGATGGCAGCACGCGAGCAGCACGATAGCAGCACGATAACAGCACGCGAGCAGCACGAGAGCAGCACGCGAGCAGCACGCGAGCAGCACGCGAGCAGCACGCGAGCAGCACGCGAGCAGCACGCGAGCAGCACGCGAGCAGCACGCGAGCAGCACGCGAGCAGCACGCGAGCAGCACGATAGCAGCACGCGAGCAGCACGATAGCAGCACGATAACAGCACGCGAGCAGCACGAAGCAGCACGCGAGCAGCACGCGAGCAGCACGCGAGCAGCACGCGAGCAGCACGCGAGCAGCACGCGAGCAGCACGATAGCAGCACGATAGCAGCACGATAGCAGCACGCGAGCAGCACGATAGCAGCACGATAACAGCACGCGAGCAGCACGATAACAGCACGCGAGCAGCACGAGAGCAGCACGCGAGCAGCACGCGAGCAGCACGCGAGCAGCACGATAGCAGCACGATGGCAGCACGATGGCAGCACGATAGCAGCACGATAACAGCACGCGAGCAGCACGAGAGCAGCACGCGAGCAGCACGCGAGCAGCACGCGAGCAGCACGATAACAGCACGCGAGCAGCACGCGAGCAGCACGCGAGCAGCACGCGAGCAGCACGCGAGCAGCACGATAGCAGCACGATAGCAGCACGATAGCAGCACGATAACAGCACGCGAGCAGCACGAGAGCAGCACGAGAGCAGCACGCGAGCAGCACGCGAGCAGCACGATAGCAGCAAGATAGCAGCACGCGAGCAGCACGCGAACAGCACGCGAGCAGCACGCCAGCAGCACGCCAGCAGCACGCCAGCAGCACGCCAGCAGCACGCGAGCAGCACGCGAGCAGCACGCGAGCAGCACGCGAGCAGCACGCGAGCAGCACGCGGCCCCGGCACGTCCCTCGCCCGGTAACAGGTAAGGGCAGAAGCCGTTCGAATTCAAACGCATTGCGCTCGCTCGCGCCCGCACACCGGCGTGCGGCCAAATCGCAACATTAGAGCCGAGTGAGCGGGAGCCTTAAAAGAGAAGGAAACGGCGTTGCCCCGAGCGCGCCGCCGCGCGATAGTCTCGCAAAAGGAGCCGAGGACGTCCACTGCAGTGTGGTTGAGTTCCATTCTGATTGTAGGAGTGACGCCGTCGGACCCGACCCCGCCCCGCCCCGGCCCCAACCACGGCCAGAAAGGAAGAAACACGGTGGAGAGAGATACGGTGGGGACACTGAGGTACCTCGGGATGTCCCAGTTTTGGATCCATTTTTAGTTCCGCCGGGCTCCGTCCGCCGCGCTGTACGCAGAGTGTACCGGGGTGTGGCGTAGCGTGGCGGTACGCGCGAGAGAGACAGATAGTCACTGTGCGAGAGAGAGGTCCGATGCGCGTACCGGCAGATGCGAGCTTGAGAGATGAATTTACCTGCTAAAGTCTGCTCGCCCGCTGGAGCCGGCCGCCGGGCCGGTACGCGCATCGGACCTCTCTCTCGCACAGTGACTATCTGTCTCTCTCGCGCGTACCGCCACGCGACGCCACGCCCCGGTACACTCTGCATACAGCGCGGCGGACGGAGCCCGGCGGAACTAAAAACGGATCCAAAACTGGGACATTCCCAGGTATACCTGGAGCGGCTCAGTGTCCCCACCGTATCTCTCTCCACCGTGGGAAGAAAGCAGTGAGCTCATAGCCACGGCGCGGTGCGGCCGAGCGGCCTTGGCGCGCTGCACTGCTGGACCCGTATTTTCATTGGCGATAAGGGGGTCTTGTTGTCGGCAAGAGACGAGGATCGCGGCTTCCGCAGTGCACTCCGGATAGCGGTGCGGCCTGGTCTGGTCATTCCCCGTATCACAAAGCCTTTTTTATTCGTGCAACAGTATGACACATACCACTCCCCCGCGAAGCGACCATAGACATCACCACCTCCTGAGGCTGACAGACACCGCGCCCCGGCCATAAGGAACAGAACAGGCCGGGTAGATTAAAGGCGGGAGGGGTTGACATTTACCCGGCATAGCCACCTGCCCGGCCGGGCCCCGGGTCGAACCACGGTAATATGTCCACGACAAATCTAACAGCACTTCGTCCGCCACCACTGCTTGATAGTTATTGTTAGTGTCGCAAGTCGGCGTCGAGGTGCCTGACATCCGGCCCGCGCGCGGACCGCAAGCCGCACCAGAGTGCTCGGGCGCGTGTATTCGCGAGCGGGAAAGGGGAGTCCACGCGGTCCATACCCTGTCCCAGTCGACCCCAACAGCACGTGGCCTGAGGGAAAAACAACTCTGAATTTTGGTGCACAAATTTTGTGAATTTTTAGAAATTTTTAGTGATTTTTTTTTTTGTGAGTTTTTTCCGAACGGGCATCCCAGAGTACACAGGATATCTACTGATTTCATAGGATTTCTCCTAGATTTTGTGAGATTTCATGTGATTTCTTAAGACTTCTTTCAGATTTAATGAGACAACGAGATTTCATCGAGCGATTTCTGAGGATTTCGTCGAGATTCCTGAGGATTTAATCGAGATTTCTGAGGATCTAATCAAGATTTCATTCTGAGGATTTCATTGCGATTTCTGAAGACTTCATCGAGATTTCCCCGGGTTTGTAAACAGGTTTTTACGAGTGGTTTCCCCCTCGTCAAGAATTATGTGATTATTTTTTTTTCAGATTTTTTTTTGTTATTTTGACATTTTCTGAAATTTTCCTTAATTTTCTGAAATTTTATTGTTACGCCCTCGACATGACCGGACCCACCGCCTCGCCTGCAGCGCAGAGTGGCCTGGCCTGCCATACAGGCAGACAGGCACCGCTGCGATTTCAAGTAGCGCGGCTCTCGCTGGCAGGGCAGGGCAGGGCAGGGCAGGGCAGGGCAGGGCAGGGCAGGGCAGGGCAGGGCAGGGCAGGGCAGGGCAGGGCAGGGCAGGGCAGGGCAGGGCAGGGCAGGGCAGGGCAGGGCAGGGCAGGGCAGGGCAGGGCAGGGCAGGGCAGGGCAGGCTCCGGGGGCAGGTCGGGCCGCAGAGCGTAGCGGAGTAGGGAGGGGCGGGGCCACAGGGCAGCATACTGCAACTAAAGTTGCATTGCGTATTACGCCGCCGCCCGAGGCAGGTGGACAGACCAGCCCAGTCCAGACCGCGTATATCAGTGACACATATGGCAGTTTTATACCATGCAGCAGGTTAAAGACTTGAGAATTTCCCAAGGGGTTGAAACTCTGAATTTTCGTGTTCACATTCTGTGAATTTTCGTGAATTTTTGTTAATTTTCACTTGAATGTTAACACAATTTTTGTGATTTTTTTCTGAATTTTACCTACATTTTTTAAAACTGAATTTTTCTATTTTTTCCTGAATTTTCCTGAATTACGAGGTGTACAAAAACTGCGAGGTGTACGAAAATTCAAGAGTTGTTTCTCCCTCGGTATTTTTAGACCACCGCGGCCTCAAGCATGAAAACGACAACAAAATCGCGTAGAGAAAGTCCTATAGAGAGCTTATCCCTCCCTCTCATAATATTCATAATAGCACGTCAATGTGGGAATAAAAGTCTGTGTGTGTGTGTGTGTAAGTGAGTGTGTGTGTGCATCTCGCCTCTCGCCCCGACACGACGGCAGAACCTCCCGGGTCGGGTCGGCCCGGGCACCTTCCATGGGCTCCTCCCCCGCGCCACGCTGCTTATGGGACTCGCCTATGGGAGCGGCGCGCTGACAAGCAGCAAACCCGGGGACTAACAGCCTGCCGGGCCCGCCCCGCGCCGCCCCGCGCCATGAGAAATACTTAAGCGCTTTTCACAAGCTATTAAACGGCCACCGTGCGCCGCCGCCGCCCGGCGCCACACTGTGGCGCTTCTCTCTCCCCGCATGAACACGCGTCCAACACGCAGTGGCAGGTTGAGGCGAGGACACTTTTGCGAGTAAAATACCTCTTTTACGTGAATGAGCAAAAAACAAATGCTGTTTGCAATTTAGCAGTGTGGGTAATTCTATCAATTAAACGCAGAACGTCGTATGGTCAAGTATCTTTCTTTATTTTATAGTTGCCTTTCTTTTATTCTGACATTTACGATTGAAAAAAATGAATGATGATGAAATTAACTGGCACCGTAATTCCTTCATACCGCGGCGCTCAAAATTGCACCGTTTACCTTTCACTCGCTACCGGTCCGGTCCGGCAGGTCAACAACAACGGCACGACGTGATAGTGTGTTACCATGTGGGTGCGCGAGTGGGACGGGGGGGGGGGGGGGGGGGGGGGGGGGGGGGGGGGGGGGGGGGGGGGGGGGGGGGGGGGGTGGGGGGGGGGGGGGGGGGGGGGGGGTGGGGGGGGGGGGTAGTCAGGGTTTGATTGTGTGTAGATGTTGGTATGGAGGTTTATTGATTTTAGGAAACTCCCCCCTCGAGATGTAAACACACAAAACACAACGCATCTACAAAAAATCATGTTCACAAATGTATAGAATTGGTTTATACGACCGAACTGATATTAGATTGTCAGCATAAGAATATATGTCAGAATTCACTTCGA
>JAHWGI010000694.1:0-20778 GCA_029379305.1 Frankliniella fusca | reverse complement strand
TTTGAATTTATTGCGAAGTTTTTAGAAATTATTGTGAATCTGTTGTGACTTTACTTGAATTCGTTTTGAATTCGCTTGAATTAGTTTTGAATTCGTTTTGAATTCGCGTGAATAAGTTTTGAATTCGCGTGAATTAGTTTTGAATTCGCGTGAATTAGTTTTGAATTCGCGTGAATTAGTTTGAATTAGTGTGAATTTTGAATAAGTGGTGTACATCAAAATTCGGAGTTATTTACCCCTCGGAGAAATGTGAACTTTAAAAAAAAATGTCATTGCAAGAAGATCTGTGCGGCGGCCAGATGCCTCTGCAAAATAACTGGCACGCAATGCAAAGTGGAATGTCGCTGCAAGGGAAACTGCACCATACCACCAACTAGGTAAATTTAATACGGAAAATGTATAAATAATAGAAATTGTTTATATTACAGATAAACTTATTTTATCATTGCAGCGTTTTGGAAGAAGGTGTCGACGATCCCGATCCGGTGTTGGATGAGAATGGCTTCCCTTCGACCTAGACCACTCTCACTCATTCATATTAAAGAAAATGGAAAGGCAGAACTGCCTAAAGTGTCTGCAACATCGCCTTTCTTTGGTTAACTGAGTGTTCCAGTGTGTTCCAAACAGGGTGGATCGCGTTCCAGAGCAGAGCGACGCTGTTTTAGCGTCCAGATTCGTCATCAGCGTGCCCATTTCGCACTGAAACGACGCGCATGACTTATGCATGCAGTGTGTTCAAAGAGTGTTCCATTCAGTGTTCCGAACGGGTTGGAACGTGTTCAAGAGTAGAGCAACTCCATTTCTGAGTCCAAAATCGTCACCCGCTAGCCTGTTTCACGTTGAAACAACGTATCTGACTCCTGAATTTGAAAAACCTGCATTTTGTTCAACTCTGTGTTCCAGCCAGTGTTCGGAACAAGGTCCTAGGGGCGTTCAAACTGGTCAAAGAATTTTTCCATGGTGTTAGCAGGTATACACGGCGGGAAGAGCCTTGTGGAATGGCCATCTTGACGTCGTGCCGGTAAACGCACAGAAAAACGTTAAAAAATGTACGAAAACGTTCAAAAAAGGTGTTCAAAAGTTTTCGAATCGTAAATTTGATGGTCGTATCGTGTTCAGCACGACAAAATCATGCGGGACAGATGCTCAGCTCGAGTTTGTAGCTCATTTTTGGAAGCTCCTATGACCACAGCCCTAATTTTGTTCAGTTTGTACGAATTGAACGATTTGAGGGTGAACGGGTCGAAGAATTTCAAAATAATACGGGCAGAATCATTCCTTATACCTTTAAGAACGCGTGTACAAAATTTCACGCTTCTTTCACAAAATGCGCGATTCTTACAGAACAAATCGTGTACCTCGGCCACTATATGCGCGAGCCCTCGGGAGCGCGCCAAGCCAGCGTTCAAATCGGGTGCGCAACCCAAGTCGGATCAGGATTTTGAAGTAAATGACGACTGAGCAGAGTACAACCATGATATTTGTGTATAGCGAAGAAAGGAAATAGACTGGGGAGCACGCTAGTACTGATGCATTGAACTTGGTTTCGATTTTGGTCACTTATTCTAAAAATGTGTAGTCTACGGACCGGGTCCCGGGAGCGTATCGGTTCAGAATACAAGTGAAAAGACCTATAATTCTCTGTCGTAGGTGTATACATCATCCGGCACGAACTTTTGTAGTAAAACAGGCTAATACATAGCGTGCTTGGTTTTTCGTTATGTGCCCTCTGGTAAGAATGCCGATAAAACAAAGTCAACGGGCTAGAACCGTCCAGGTTAGGTTATGTGCACTCTACTCGATTTTTATAGAACTTGACGGCCAAGTTTATAAATTCGGGCGACGCTATGCAGAGGTAAAATTTTCGCTTTATCGCCCTGTCGATAGGGTTTCGCAGTGTACTGATCCGATTTCTTAATCTCGACTTTACAAGTAAGCTATCCCGAAAACCACCCGCTTCACGTATCCAACTGTACACAGTTTTGTAAAAGAAGTCGGGCACTGATCACAAAATGACGCACAGAAAAAGAAAGAGCGAATCTTTTACCGTGCATTAGTCACTTACCTGAAACCGTAGGCAACATCCGTAACTAACACAAATTAAATATCCTGCCGATGTCAAGAATTCCGGTGAACCGGCTGCGTCGGCTGCCGAGCTACTTCCGACTGTTTAATTTAATTTGTGTTAACCGTCGATTTGGCGGACGGTTACAGGTATATATATATATATATATATATATATATATATATATATATATATATATATATATATATATATATATATATAGTTATATTAGAGTCAGTAAAGCCATTCGATCAGCACCGTTGATATTCTCATGAGTTGGTCGCTAGTCTCGCGCCAACTAGTCTCATACCAGGATCTCCGCGGGATTGTTTAAAGCAGTGAGCAGGCGCGTGCGCCCTAACAAAGCCAAGAGCTTCAGTCGTCTGGCAGTCGCCCTGGTGGACAGTCGTGTGGTTTGTCTTGCCCCGAGCTGTATCCGTGCCCTGATAGTTACCTCAATAAATCCACTGATCCAGTACTCTGTCGCCCCCTTTACTCAATCCACCTAACGCTACAATTGGCGCAGTCGGTAGGACTGAGGAAAGGGAGGACCGGAGTTGGTTCTTTGGATTTTGAGTGTGTACTTTTCCAGACCATCGTCCGTGTGCTGCCTGGCATCTCCTGTGGCTGAGCTCGTCGTGTCCTGAGTCCAGCTCCAGTGCAACCCCTCCCCGAGTGCGTGTTCCTGGTGGCCCCCTCGACCTGTGACCCGCTGACGCTGCTCGCCCAGTGACCCGGCCGCCCCCCTGACTGTGACCCGAGCGTGACCTGGTTGCGACCCCTGCCTGAGTGAGTCCTCCCCGTCCTCGGTCCTTGTCCTTCTCGTTGCGCCCTTCGTCCGTCGGCTTGCGACCCGGGTCGTGACCTTTTGCTTCATCGGCGTGCCCCACGCCCGGCCGCATGGCGGGTATTCCCCCGGGGGGCCGAGGCGGCGGCCGCCGCGATCGCAGGCGCGACGCCGGCGCCGGCGCGTTCATTGTTGAGCCGCTAGGCGACGCCACCGGGGCGGATGCGAACGCACGCGGGATTGTTGAGGGACAGGCTGCACAGGCTGACCTTGTATATGTCCATGCTCTACTTCAAGATTTTGCGGCTCTCAGGGCGGCCGTGCATGCCCAACCCCAGGGAGCGCCCGCTGCTGCTGCAGCCGGGCCGGGGCCGGCTCTTGGCGGTCTCGCTGCTCCCTTCCAGCCCCCCGTCCCGCGAGTTGTGTCAGCATCCGAAATGCTGACTCTCCGGGGGGGGGGGCTGTTGTAGCCCTAGAGAGGCCAACTGACAGGCAGACCCAAACTGCAGGGGTCAGCGCATTCCCTGGCACTCGGCGCGGCTGGATGCCTCGGCTTGGCCGAACGGACAGTCACGACGCAGCCTCCAGCCAGGGCACACACCAGGATTAACATGGTTTCGGTAACGTAATAATTAATAATGTATCTGTCCCACAAGTTAGTCACTCAAGTAGTATGTACAGCAGATCAGTGTCTGGGGTAGGGCAAAAGGGTGTTTGGCAAGGAAACCCAATAAATAAGTACTAACCCTTAACATAATATCATGACAAAGCACTAAGACCCTACACCCAGCAGCAGCACAAATATTCAGACCTAAAACATTAGTGCATGCGGCCGGACGAACCCTTGGCTCGTTCCGTGGCAGAAATTTGTTGTGAACCACCGAAAATTTTCTTGTTTTCCTCTAAATTTTAAGTTTTGTTTCGATCGGGCCATGTGCTTTTGCTGATTGCTAATTAAAAGATTTCTCTTTCGCTACTAGCATTTCCTTTTAATTCCATTTATGAATTCAGATTTTCCGATCATTTCTAAATGCTACTTTTGATTATCAGTCAATTTTGAAATGCAAAAATGATGCTTTCTTAAAATTTCAAGATGGCGCCAAGCACATTTGTGGTTGGCAGCCATGTTTCGGAAATGCACGCACCGGAAGGATGCGTTGACTGGATGGTCAGTCTAGTTCATGGACGCGGCCATCTTAATCGGAAGTCATGTGACAGAGAAAAGTTCATGGGCGCGGCCATCTTGTCCTAGCAGAAGGTTGCAGGACTTAAGTGCTGGAGATGGTCATGTCCTATGTTAAGTATTGTGCCTTGTTGCTACACTGTTAAAAAAATTGTCTGACAATTCAGACTAAATAGTTCAAAGTTTTTTTTTTTTCAGCTTTCTTGCCTGAATATTCAGAGTAAAGTTCGCTCCAAGAAATTTTACTTAAAAAAACTAAATTTTCGGTTATTAAAATTCTGAAAATTATGACTGACTTCTAGGTCTGAAAATTCAGACATAACTGTTAACCGTTAAAATTATTGAACGCGATCATTTTCCTTCACACCGTCGTCATAGCAATTGTATGAGAACTTCCTATGTTCGAGGAAAGTCTTTTACCGTCGGTGTGATTTGAACCCTGTTCCTCAGGGTCGCGAAACAGCTGCGTAACCACTGCGCTACGCTGCCCGCCTGTAAGGCTGAGTGCACTGCTGCGATGAGACTCACCGCCCTCGTCTGTTCCCAGCCGTCAGGGCAGTCTGAAACTTCAGACTCTGACTTCAAAAATTCAGACTGCCTACTCTGGATGCATGAAAAAGACTTCAAAGGTGACAATTGCCGGAACGACGAGTCTGATTATTCAGGCGGAACGTCTGAAGATTGATTTTCAGACAGCTAAGACCAAATTTTTACACCAGGCGTTCCAGGTTAAATGATAACTTACTCTAATACATCAAAATTCTTAATGTCCTATTTCCTTTTAAAGGTGATGTTGAGTCCAATGCCGGATTGAGCCTTTGTAGCCCTTCTGAGGCTTTTATCTTAGAAGTTCCTGCTGCTGGCACCTTGCCGAATGGTTAGATTCTTTTCCTTAAACCTTAATTTACTTGTCATTTCTGTATTGTCAGTTCCTTTGAATACCTTGGCTGTGGAAACATCCACACTCTCAACAAATGCAAAGTGTGTAGCATGGCTGGAGGGACAAAAACTTTTGAAAACATCAGGTAAGACACTTAGACATTAGCTTAAGTGTCAAAAACTTTTTATAATTATTATTACATTGGAGTTTTAAATAACAGATGTGCATGTAAATATTGCAATCAGTCCCTCCTCTAAGCTTTCCTTTGTTGCTTCAAGGCTGGTAGAATAGTCGCCACCTACAGAAACATCAAGTGAATAAATTTTCCATTTTTGTCTAACTGCAGAAAGGTTTTCTTACCGGGTTAGGTTAGGCAGACTTGATTACCGCAGAATTGATTATCTTTGTCTTTCTGTTTGAGATGCAACCAAAACGACGGATCATACCTCTAGCGCAATCTTTAATCGAGATGGTAAATAAATAGCAAGTGGCTTTTATATACCTGCTCGTAAGAAGCTTATACTGGACAATTTAAGTAAGTTCAAATAATTTCATAGTGTTCATTGTTTTCTGACAAAATTAAGGACATGTATTTGATACCTTTGCTTTATTTTGTAGTTCTAGAAAATTATGAGAAAGTGAAGCCCTCTGCAGTGAAAGGGAATGGCAAAACAGAACTATTGAGAAGTATTTAATTTATCTGAAAAATGAGCTCTCACACATTTTGAAAATCATAACATTCTCCCGATACCTTTATTTTACTGTTACAGTTGTTAGGAATTGTGCTCCTGCTGTTGTCACTTCTCCAGCTAGTTCAAGTCTTTCTGGAAAAGAAAACAACGCACCTGTTAGTACATGCTCTCCTGCTAAATCTACTAAGTCAGCCAAGTCAGTAAAAGGTATAATATGTTCAATGTTTTCCTAACCAATAGTTCTGCGTCTAACACTTTTTCACACCATTTGTTTTTCAGTTTTCAGAAAAGTTCTTCATACTTATGTTATTGAAAGAAAAACAGTACTTTTACTTTTGCAGTTGGTCAAGAGGGTGATCCTGCTGTTCCCCCGACTCCTCCAGCTACATCAAGTGAGCAGCCTGTAGAAGAAGGTAAGAGTTGTTTGCACCAACTGTGTGAATAAGGGCCCAAAATGCTATTTTCACCGAAGATCAACAGCGGTGCAAATAGGAGCATTGCAATAATTTACACCGACGGTGTGAATACAATGTCATATCACTATTCACACCGAAGTTTTCGTTAAGGCCATCAAGTGTAAATAAGACAGCAAATCGCTATTTGCACCAGTAAACCCCGCTGATGCCCGAACGTATCTTGCGAGGCGGACAGGTTCAGACAGGTTCTCATAGTCGTTTTATACATCGTGTGCGTGTGGCTTTCCAAACTTTCTGTTTGAAAATGGAAGAAGAGACAGGAGAAGAAAATGAAAATATTGTAAGTATTATCTTAAATAAATAGACTAACACCTAAGCATATTAGTATTATTACATATTATTAATACCTAAAAACAGCTATAACTAATGCTTATTAGTTTACAAATTTCGTTTGCTTAAACGACATCATGGTGACGCAGCTGTGTTGAAGTACAGTAATTGTTGTATTTTATAACCTTAAATTCTGATTATGACTTTTTTAGAAAAGCTAACAGCCTTCGCGGATGGGGTCTGTCTTTGAGGACTTTGACACCTTTCTAGTTGCCAAGAGACAATTGGAGGCTGAAACCAATACAATTTATTTTATATAAAGGTCTGACAAGGTAAAAGTTAAACCTGGTTACTCTTTCGTACACTTAACTTGTAAACATTATGGTAAGAAAAGATAAAACAAGAAGCTTACTGGAGTCCGTCCAAAGCAGAAGTAAGTGCATGGCATTTAATTCCCCATTTTTCAGTATTTTTGTATCATTATCCTGTTATTTTGTGTACCAGAACATACGAGATTGGATGTGAGGCTGCTATTGTTCTGCAAAAGACCAAGGACAGTAGGTTATATATATTGATCATGTGAACCTGGAGCACAATCATGTAACCACAAAAACTATTGCTGCCGGTTACCCAGAGAACAGGCGGCTGTCAGCTGAAGCCGTACAGCAAGTGGAAAGTTTGCAAAAACTAGGCGTCAAACCAGTTCTAATTAGACCCTTACTCAGAAATACAGACAAGAACCCCAACAAGCTCATATTAGGAAGGGATATTAGCAACATTGGGTGAGTACCTTTTGCAAGAGATTTATTTTATATTTAACAGTCTGCTGGAGCTTGTATGTGCTTTTCTGCACAAGACGAAAACCTTCGCCCCCAATGTCATTTTACGTCATTTTATATGTGTTATGGTGCAATGGGTCCGGCCAGAGGATAGCATACTTGTCCGGACCCAAGCGGGTTTTTAAAAACCGGGTCCGGCTTGGGATTTTCCTTAAAATTTTACCTACTAACCCTCTACAAACGATCTGTGTAGTCAGTTTTATCGCTTAACGTTTAGATTTTTTGGGGTCCGGTCTACTTATCTCTGCTCCACCAGGGCCCCTACGCGAACGCAGCCCAGCAGGGGCCGCCCCCGCTCATGCAAGCCCCCGTCCCCAACCCCCAGCCTTCCCGTGCCCCAAACTAACGCAGTGCTCCCCTAAGCCGCCAGCCGGAGCACTCGTCGCAGACGTATTTTTAGCGCGGCCACAAGTGTCCTCGTCGCTGCAAGCGACTTTTCTAGTAAATAATCATAAGATTAATTTTATTGTGGATTCGGGTTCGAGTGTATCCCTCGTTAAGTTAAGTGCTATACCGTACGAGCTGGAAGAGCCACCCACGGAAATGATTAGTCTTAAAGGCGTCACGGGGCATACGATAGAAACCGTAGGAAATGTCACTCTTGAGCTAGCAGCGGACGGATTTAGTCTCGAATATGATTTATTAGTTGTTCAGAATTTTACGAGTAGCGCTTGGATTCATGGTATACTGGGAATGGATTTTTTGAAGTATTTTAATGTGCTCTTGGATACAGAAAATCGCGTATTGGTAATTTGTGGAAATCGAGTCCCTTTGTCAGATGTCGCTTATGAGATAAAAGAGTCGTACGTTCCCCTTATTTCTGATTTTCGCTCGTCCGCTGGCGCCAGCACGCTAGGCGACGGCTCCGCGCCGTCCGGTGGCTGTGGGTTGGTACCCCCCACAGCTGCCCCCCCCCCCCTCCCTCCACCCCTCCCCCTAGCAGCGAGCCCCAAACTCCTTTGGCGGTAGCGTTCATGCGCCTCCCGCCTCCCTCCCCCTCCCCCCCATACGACACCCAGAGTTTTGTCACAGTAATGGAAACAGATTTCATGGTAGAAGAAAAGAGTGAAAGCGGAATAGATAATGGAAAGGCCGGCCGTCCCCCGAGCCCTGAGATCCTCAAGAAAGTTAAGGATTTTTTGTCGCTGGAAGGTAACCTTGGAGCAGGGGAGAGCAGTGCGTCGGTCCAAGAACAAGACCTGCCCAGCCTGGCTCAGGACCTCCCAGGTAGTTTCCCGTGCTTGCATATAGTTGACAGTTCCCCTACGAAAAAAAGTAACGCATCGCCGACTATAAACCCCCCCGCCCCCTCCCATGTAGTCCACCCCGTCGTGGCGCCGCCTCCCTCCCCCACCCCCCTTGATTCCCCGGCGGACACGCCGGACCGGCCCGTGCTTACGGCCGGCCGCGCTCCGTCGAGGCCTCCTTCCCCTTCCCCCTCCCCCCTCGATCCCCTGACAGGAGCGCTGGCCCGGCCTGCACCCCAGGCCGGCCACGTCCCGCACCCATCCCCTCCCTCCTCCACCCCCTTTGTTTCCCCGGCGGTTTCGCCGGAGCGGCCCGTTCTCGAGGCCGGCCCCGTCCCGCCGACAACCCCGCCCCCTCCTTGTTCTTCCCCGGGCCACCCGGCAGGTGTGCCGGGGCAGCCCGTCCTCGCGGGCCCGGTCCCGCCGGGCCCGGCCCCGATGGCCCCCGAGCGATTTAAAATTAGGCTTAAGCGTCGCTTAGTGTTAGCGCCGGGCGAAACACGGGAATGTTTCGCCCGCTTAGAAAATAAGATTCGTTTCTCTGGAACAAAGCTGTTTATCCCGGACGAACCACTTAATGTTACGATTATGCCAGCCGTGTTGAACAACGATCGAACTCGCGAGTTTCGCACCCTAATCACCAATCATGGTGATTCCCCGGTCACCTGGGCCGCTCACCACGTGTTGGGCGCCCTGCGTGACTTGGGGCCCCCGGCCACGGCCCCCGGCCCCCTGCCCCGGCCCCTGCCCCGGCCCCTGCCCCTGCCCCGGCCCCTGCCCCGGCCCCTGCCCCGGCCCCTGCCCCGGCCCCTGCCCCGGCCGCGGCCGCGGCCCCCGCGGCCCCTGGCGCCCCTGTGTTGCAAGTCACAGTCGAAGTAGAAAACGATAGCCTCAACCCCAGCCAGTGCGTTTCGTATTTCGATTTAATCGAAAATACCCCCTTGCCCCCCCCACTCAGAGTCGCCGCCTTCCGCGCGCGACGTCTTTGATCTTTCGCATATACCAGATGACGTCATACGTGACCAAGTGTTTGGCATGTTGAGCGAGTATGAGAACATTTTCCTGACTCCAGGGAAAGAGTAAGGTAACTGTAATGCTCTTACATTTTCCGTTAATTTAGAACCAGGGACGCACCCCATTAAATCGGCCCCCTACAAAATCCCCTGGGCTCAAGTAGATAAAGTGAAGGACATGATCGCCGAAATGGAAAAGACTGGCGTTCTTACCGCCGGGCCTTCAGCCTGGGCGGCCCCCGTGATAATCGCGAAGCGTGTAATGCCGGACGGATAGATTAAATATCGACCATGTTTCGATTATCGGAAATTAAATCAGCATTTAATCCCCGACGTGCACCCGGTACCCCAAATCGACGAGTTACTTCTAACGCTTGGCGGGAACTCCGTTCTCAGCGTTATCGATTTGGCCAGCGGTTTCTGGCAGGTGGTGGTGGCGCTGTTTTAGGGGCCGTTTGCTTGGGTTCTGTTAGGCGAGATGAGTGATGCACACCGAGCACATGTTCCGACCACGTGTATTGGCTTCTTAACGGTTACAGGTTCTACCTCCACGCTCCACAGCTCCTAGGCGACTGACTGCCCTGCCACGCGGTCCAGCACACAAGGGCTCACCCCCTTCCCCAGCGGCCTGGCCAGCCCCGTGGGAACGGTTTGGTCGGCATATGACACCCCATGATGAGATGGCATATGCCGGGCACCGACCAGCCGCGCGGCGGCGGAGTTGAGACCGCGCCTAGCCGCCGCGATTTCCATTTATGGGGGAGAGCAGTGATCCCCAGTTGTTCTCTGCTGTAACATTCGCGGAGCTGAACAATACGTCGCCCCGACGTATGTTAACCTTTCTGAGCGTTAGTCCCTAGCTTATTTTGGTAGTTTTTTTTTGAAATTACAAATTTTACAATTTTTTTCAAATCCCTATATACTGAAAATACATGAAAGTCCTAAGCGTGGAGCGTGGAGTCAATTTTAAGTTTACATTACACTTAATTATTATTATTTCTTACTTTCTTAACTTCTTGTTCGACGAACAAACAAACAGACAAACAAACAATTTTCCCTATTGCTATTATTATTATTTCTTACTTTTGATCTTCTTGTCCGACGAGTGCGAAGCTGTGGGACCTTTCCGCCATGTGACCCTATTCTGCGCCGCCGCCTTGGCGTAGCCTCTTCATGCCAAGTGAATGCTGACGATGGGCCACGACCCGATCCTGATGTCGCATTGCGCATCAGGTGGGTCTGACTGGCCGGCTGAGTGCGAATACTACTCAAACCGGAACCGCAGTCACTGAACAACGTTCTCCTCGCTAGTCGACTCGAACTCGTTGTCAGGTGGACTTCCCTCGACGGGCTGGTTGAGTAGCGCGATTGGCTGTGCTACTCTGGTTCATGCTCTTTAATTGTCCAAATGTTATCGGTTAGCCAAAATAATTCTTCTTTCGTTTGAAATTGTCTCTTCTGCTCAGTAATTTTGTTTTACCTTGGTGTTTCCTCGTTCATTTGATATTGATTTTGTCTTCAATAATTTCTGTCTTCCCCTACTTGAGCATGAACCACCAGCTGATGTTGGCTGGCTCGGCACGAAGAAAACTGCCGTCCTCGGCTTCTGGCGCAGGCCTACGGATCGTGGTACACGAACTGCGTTCTTTGTAGGTGGTTCGGAGAGGGTCACATAGAGGTACGGTCACCACAGAGCACCGCCGGACGCCCTAATCTAGAAAAATACGAAACTAAACACACTAAACTTAGAAAAAAAACTTTAAAAATTACACAGACACTTCTTACATTAATACTTCCTTTGTTTCATTAGTACTGGCTTCATTCTCTTTGTTATTCTCTTCTGTAATGGCTTTTTCTACTTTTGGTTTTTCTACTTTCCTCGCTTTGATAGTTGGTCTCCTAATACCCCGGAATGACTCAGTTCCAAGTATTACCAACCCTTCTTTCGTGGCAGCCGACTCGTCTTTCTTTTGGCACAGGCCGAGTACCATCCACGGAAAATTATAGCGTAGGTAACAATATCCAATACATAATGTTACAAAAATAATCAAAACCCACAAGAAAATTTCTACCCATCCGCTGCTATAAACAGGGATGCTGCGCCATGTTGACAGTGCATTGCTTTTAAAGTCGTCGACTTGTACAAGCTTTAGTTCCGGTAACGTTACATTGTTCAATTTTAACTCAGATATGTCTCTTTCTGTAGCAAACAGTTCATAAGGTTCAAAAGATTCACCTGCCCAATCCATATTGATGGACACTGACGAGTTTAACCCGAGATTTAAGCTGCATGTACGAATTGCTGATATTAAAATTTCCTGCATTCCGACGGTTTCTTGGACGGAACAATGGCATGGTACCGTTACGTCGTAACGGCCATTTTCCAAGGTCGGGAGATTCTTAACCAAATTTGAGCCACAAATTATTGCCAGAGGGGCGCTGGGATTCAATATCGAGAATTTATTGGTACCAATTGCTTGTGCAGTCGATTGGAGAGTATCGACGCAGTGCAAATCACAAGCTGACGCAATGGTATCCACGTCGGCGTGCGTAAGGAGTTTATGGACACAAGTGGAAATTGCACTTTGAGAATTTTCCCTAGGCAAGACGTATATGTCTAATTGACCCAATTTAGGAGAGTTTGTTACACTGTTAAAAATGTTTGAAATTTCATGACATTATTGTAATTAAATTTAATGACAGTGTCATGAAAATTAATGACACTCTAAATTTCATAACAGTGTAATGACTTTTCATGACAATTTCATTACCCTGTTATGAAATTTCAAAAAGCGCGCCATTTCATTACATGTCATGATTTTTCATCATCAGTCATTAATTTTTCATTCCTCACACCTGCCCACACCTGCTCACACCTGACCTAGTGGCCCAGTGCCCAGGCTAAGTGCCATCGCTATGTAAATTTTATCCTGCTTTGTTTTAAAATGACCTGATTTTATTGTTTTAACTGGACTCTATCTTTGCAGTAAGTTTAATATGTGTGTATGAATGATCATAAATGTTTTTCATCACTCTAATGTTATTTTTGTTTCTTTTCTTGTATAGATATGGAAGGTGACACATTGTTTGTTTGTCGGTATTGCTCCTTTCAGTCATCATTTAAAGATTACATCAACCATCTTCCCTTTCACCGGCATGTCACCAAAAAACTTCCATGTGGCGTTGAGAACTGTGACAGGATCTTTCAGACCGAATCAGGACTTCGGTCTCATGTAATTAACTTTCATGCCATATCGGTGAGGCAGTGCTATGACAAGACCAGTGTGGTTGCTCTCACTCAAAATTCGAAATTTGTATGTACTGCAAGTCACTGTTCAAAAGAATTTGGCAGTTTATCATTATTGGTAAAGCATCTTAAAAGTCACATTGATGCTGGACTTAAAGTGAAATGTCCTTACCCTTCCTGTTTGAAATCGTACGGTTTAAAAAGTTCCCTTACTGGGCACTTGACTCGTGATCATCGAGGAACTGTGACTGTGACTGAGCCACTTGAAGATGACAACTCTATCCCAGAAGCTAATTTTGAATACGTTGATGAGCCATTTCCTGGGCAACTTCTCAGTGATTGCAGTGTTCCAAACAACCCAAAGTTTGACAAACAATTATGGATGGATTCCTTTGCACAATTCTACATGCGGCTTGAGCATCAGTATTTGATTCCGGAAAAAACAGTTCAATATATTTCTTCAGAGCTACATTTACTTCAAAGAATGAATGTGAATTTAATTTCAAATCTACTTCAGTCTCATCTTGAAAAAGAGGGTGTTTCCACGGATAAAGTTAGTGATATTTTGAAAACTTGTGTTCTGCCAGCTATGCAACCAATTGAAACGTTGTCCACTTCATATAGAAGAAAGAAGTACTACAAGAAATATTATGAGTATGTTAGACCTGTCAAACAGCCATTGGGAAGAAACAAATTCTTTTATTATGTACCTGTTCAGAAAACCTTGTTAGCTTCTTTTAAAAACAAATCAGTTAAAATTGTACTGTCTCCACCAGAATCTTTTGATGATGGTGTTCTCCGAGATTTCACTGATGGTTTGGCATATAAGAGAAATCAATTTTTTATTGACAATCCAACGGCCTTACGTTTAATTTTATTCCAGGATGCATTTCAAATAGTTTGCCCAATAGGCTTTGCAAAAAAAAAGTACAAGATCCTTGCAGTTTATATGAGTATTGGAAATCTACCTGACTATTTAAGAAGCCATGTGAAATCTTTTCATCTTATAGCTTTGTGTAAGGACCGTGAACTAAACCATGAATTAGTGTTTGGGAGGATTGTCAAAGATTTACTGGATATAGAAAAGAACGGTTTATATGTGCCTGGAGTCGGTCTGGTTAAAGCTGGGTTAGCTTTCATTGCTGGTGATAATCTGGGAAGCCATGCTGTTGGTGGTTTTAATGAAAACTTTAGTAAATCTATATATTTTTGTAGGTACTGTACTGTTGACAGGAAAACTTTTTTTAGTAATGATGGTCCATTTCTCACATATCCACAAAGAACTCCTGCAGTTTATAGAGAGTGTCTTTTAGGTGAAAATATTACCACAAAGAAAGGTGTCAAATTTGACAGTGAGTTCAACAAGCTGTCTTCATTTCATGTTTGTGATTTTGGGCTGCCCCCATGCTACGCCCATGACTGTTATGAAGGATTTGCTAAATACGATATGGCACTCTTTATCCATTACTTTGTGGGAGAAGAGTGGTTTACTTATGAAGATCTAAATAATTGCATTGAATCCTTTCCCTACAGTGAGGCTCATCGAAGAGATAAGCCACAACCATTTGAAGAGAAATTTAAACATGTCAAAGGAAAAGCATGGAGCATTCACATTTTAATTTTACTATTTCCACTTATTATGAAGAATTTTATTTTGAATGCTGAAGATGAAGTTTGGAAGTGTTTCCTCCTCCTTGCAGAAATTGTTGAAATTTTGTGCTCACCTACTATTCATGAGTCATATGTACCTTATTTGAGAGGTTTGATTTTTGAATATATTCAGAATAGGATAAAACTCTTCCCTACGGTAGAACTGCGTCCAAAGCATCATTACTTTATGCATTATCCTGAGCTCATTTTAATGTTTGGCCCACTGATGAGAGTGTGGACTCTAAGATTTGAAAGCAAACACTGTTTCTTTTGTCGATGTGCCAAGTTCAGTCGACAGTTCAAAAATATCTTACTCTCATTGTCAGTACGACATGAATTGCATCAGGCTTTTATTCGTTGTGGTTCTGATGGTTTCTCTAGCCTACAGTACACAAAGTCTCAAGCATTCTTATTTGAAGCTTTCTGTCCTGAAATTCAGGAAGCTGTTAGAGGTGCAGGCCTTTCCTTGTCTATCCGAGCATGTTGCAAAGTATCATTTAAAGGTACTAAGTACTGTAAAGGAGAAATTCTTGCTCTCAACCAGTCATATTATCAGGAAGATATTGTATTTGGTAGAATTTCCTTGATACTCATCACTCCTGATGAAAGTTTGTTCTTTTTAGTGGAGACGCTTCAATCAATATTTGTACCTCATATACGGGCATATAGTGTAATAGGGTCCTCCCTTCCCCATTACAAATGTGTAAAGCACAATGACATATTGGCTTATTTTCCTTTGCATAACTATAAAATTCATAATGGAAGTTACATCAGGTTGAAGCACGCATTAATAGCTAAACCCTTGTAGAATGTTAAATTCCTGTGGTAGTATTGAGATTCTGTAACATTTCTAAGCCAATTGAAGCTTGTGTAATTTAATGTGACACAAGTAGATAATAAAACTATAAACTAGTTACAAAGTGTTGATTCATTGAATGCAGTGTTACTACATTATCACATTTTTATATCAAGAAAATTTATGCTGTCTTAAAATGTATTATAATGGATTAGATTGGTCTTTTAAAATCAAAACTCAATACTCTTGCTGCAGTCATTGTAAAATTTGGAAGCCACGATAACGCTCACATTATGCTAACTATAAATAGTAAACTATCCTTGGCTTCACTTAACCAACTAGTAAATTATGGAACTTAAGGTGAATCCGCAATACTGCTCATAGCTAATAGCTCCTGCGCTCATGCAGCTCATAAGTTCCTCTCATTTCTGAATGCGGAGTGTAAGAAGGCAAACTAGGGTACTTATTTGATGAAATGGCCTCTTCGAAATATATTAAATTTCCACTTTCACCAAAAACATATAGTTGAATGCGAGGAACTTATGAGCCACATGGGCGCATGAGTGCATGAGCTATGAGCAGTATTGTGGATTCACCTTTACTTCAGGTTAAAATCTCCTTGTACAGTTAAATTGTCTACACGTTTGTAAGCCAATTGAGGCGTGTTTAATATTATGAGACAAGAAAATAAAAGCTTCCATTTACAAAAGATTGATTTATTGAAAACCATATCACATGAGCACATCACATTTTTATAGCAAGAAAATTTATGCTATCTTCAAATGTATCACAAAAAGTTACATCAGTCTTTTAAAATCACAGCTCAATACTTGCTGAGGTCATTGTTATTTGAACATTAAATAAAATTTGGAAGCCAACATAATACTCTCATCACACTAAATAAAAATATTAAAAATATCAAAAATTTCTTCTGAAGATTATCTTCATGCGTCAGTTCCCACTAGTAGATTATTACACATTGTCTAGAAACAAAGCAGAAGAAAAACCATGTAACGATGTAACAGTGGGGACAGAATGGAACTCACTGCGTTCAGAGTTTACACCAGTGATGTTTACTTTTGACTTAATCAATTACGGAGAAAGGAAACACTTACCATCAAAGAGTTCGGAACCAGCCAAGTCGTATCCAAACATTTTAACTTGTTGCTCCAACTGTCCTGCTCCCTCTTCTTGCCCATGCCATTTAGCTATTCTCATCACATATGTTCGAGCTTCCCGAATAGCATCCCATCTACTATTCTCTGCAGACAAACAAGTTATAAAACACAAACTCATTTACACTTTCAACAGCATACAGATGTAATGTACAGTAAGACTTACCTGACCACCCCAAAACGACACAGGGTTTATCTTCATCGTACCATTCTCTTTCGAGAGAAAGAATGTCCCCACTCTCATGGCGACGACCTTTGGAGTCGTAATCATCGTAAATTTTAACCGCGCCATCTTCAAGAAATAGAACGACGAGGTAGATATTTTCAAGAAAAATATCTTCAGACCATGGGGTAGCCATCTCCGGTTGTGAAGTCAGCTGGGACAGACGTAAAAATTCAATATTCTGTTACAATTCTTTAACCTGCACGAAAGTCAGCGGAAACGGACGAGAGCGGACATGGAAAATTATTGTATCTAATGACACTGTACGAAGACCGTGACACACTTTTTGCCTGGTTCAATTTGATCTGTAGTCTAGCCTAGCTCCCACTTTCGAGTGAAACGATAGCATTGTCCATGCCTAGGTCCATGCTTTGCAAAGCTGTGCACAGCAGCAGACGATACATCATTGCCAACTGCTTAAAGCGGATGACGTGGACATGTTCGGTAAGACAGTAGTTGAGTACATATTATTATTGAGTACATGTTATTAATATTATTACTATTAACATGAGAACGTCAAACAACTTAGATCGCATTGTAAAAATAAGTTGTTCTATCATAAACATGTTGCGAATTCATAGTCAGTTCAAGGTTGGCTAAATTTTGCTGGGGACAGTCGCCAATGGCCTATCGGCACCGCTGCACCATGGAGTATATATTGGACGTCCCGTCCCTTCTGGGTTTATTCTTGACAAGTGCCGAAGTGATCGGTTGCAGTTCTTTATGTAAGTGAATACTCTGGTTGATAAGACTTTAGTGTTTTTGAATTTCCTGGACCATTGTGGCAACGAAAGTCGATAGCGTCTATAGCTGTTTTGGTTCCTCTAACCCTACTACTTATACTCTGCTCTGTCTCGTTTCGAGGGAGTTTTTCCTCCTCTCAATGTCTTGCCGTGTTCTTGTGAAATATAATATTTATATTTTCTCCAAACCGTGAGGGTTGTACTGGAACAATATTATCACTTCTATGTGCCTTTGGTTTCAGTTCAGCGTTTCGACCGTGGCATCATGCCTCTAATCCGAGTTACTTCAGAAAACCGTCAGGCTTTCAAACTGGTTGTAGCGGACAATCTGAAAGACTTACTGAGTTCTGCTGTTTTGAAATTTGGGCTAAATGGATCAGATTCAGACTTTAAGGTTAGTTTATGCCTGGTGTTTCTACGCTTGTCTTATGTTGGAGAGATGGGCTCCATAACCTATATTTGTTCTTATGTACATTCTTCAGTGATGTTTACTTTCTCAATTGCTTGACAGGCCTGCCTCGATGATGATGGGCCCGATGGAGGAGCGGATGTCGACTGTGATGAATTGTTCCAGGAGCTATTGCAAGATGCTACAAACCAAAAGAAGAGACTAAGTTTGGTAGTCTTGCCAGTTCTCTCAACATGGACGGGATTTCAGTTGGGTATGTAAACTACTCTGCTAAGTTCTTTGCTTAGTTTTTGTGTCTTTGTATTCACTGTTTGTTCTGCTACTGTTTGTTCTGCTTCCAGAACAATCCTCTCCAAAGTCAAGCCCAGGGTCAAGTTTATCATTGTTCAGTCTAATCAGTCCAATTCAGTGCAGTAGTCCATCAACTGTTTCTCCTCAACAACCTCTTGGTACCTCAAGTCATTGTTTGATGGATGGGTGGACTCCATTGCCAATGCGTGAAATTTGTCTGGCATTGGACCCCGTGGTCAAGTTGCTAGAAGAGCCAGTTGACAAGCAGCCAAGAAACTTGTTCAAGTTGAAGCAAGAGGCTGTCAAAGTCGCTTACAAGAACATAACCAGCCATATTCTTTTGTCTGTGAAAGATTATAGGCGATGTGTTGCTGTTCATTACGCCAAGTCAGTGTTTTATTTCAATAATGGTGTCTATCGACCTGTGTTTCAACAGAGCATCAACGGGGTCACTTGTGGTGATGGTTTGGATGACTTTGCATTAAAAGTATATAATGCTGTGTCATATGGGAAACCAAGTGACAGTAAGAAAAGAAGAGCGAAGCGAGTCAGGGCTGACTCTAACAGTGATGTTGACAACCCAGATGAGATCGTAGTGAGTTCATGCAGAAATAGTGTTGATTATGGGTGTGTCGCATTCAACCCTCCATTATGTGGCAATGAAACTCCAGAAGGACAAGAAGAGAAGAGGTGCAGTCTTTTGACTCTAACTGAAGACCATTCCGCAGAGGTTCTGAAACTTTTGAAACTTACGTATCCCACCCAGAGGTCTGATATAATTGCGTGCAAACCTTTGCAGAGAATTGTAACTGAATTGTTCCCTCGGTGGCCCCACTTCAAGTATGCAATTAATCTGCTTATGCATGCCAAGTTTCTTCTAGGGAAGGATGTTTTATCAGTATTTTCTGATCAGTTGTCCCAGAAGGGGAAACAAATTTGTAATTTTATGGAGGCATTGGCTCTTGCTGAGTGTAGTTCAAAGCAGCCTGCCAAGTTAAAGAGAGCCAACAAACTGTCCAAAATTTTTGAGACATTGGATGAAGCATGCGGACAGGAGAGAACTTCAATTTTTTTGTCAACTGCTGTCTTCCCACTCCTTGCCACTTACTTCCATGAGGACATCAGCTTCATGATTCAAGTCATATCTGTAAGTATGATTAGTCTGTTCCAGTAATACAATGTAATTATAATTTAATACCATAACTAAATTGTATTTTGTAGTCTGGATCCAGTGAGGAAGAAATCTTGACAGCATCAAAGTGTTCTAATGGGAACCCTATTCTTGTCATCACTGGTAAGAAAATTTAGTAGAATTTAATTTTTAATTTTTTTCTAAGCATGTTCTCTTAACCATTTAAAATTGTCTCTTTTTAATTTCTGTTTCAGGGGAGAGCATATTTGATGAGCAATTGTGTCCATATTTAATAATTCAGAACAAAATTATCGTGAAATCTGTTGATCTCATCCAGTCATTGGCCACATACATTTCAAGCTTTTTTATATTTGGGTATTGGTACACAAAGGAAATTAAATGCACAATAGAATTTATTCAAAGGTAAGTTTTGTTTTATGTTTAGAAAAGTAATCTTATAAATATTTGAAAGTAAAGAGGGATCATTTTTCAATTGTAGGTTTCTTCTCAATATCAATCCTGAAAAGGGCAGTAAAGTACCTAAGCGCTACACTGGAAATGTAAATTCTAAAGTTGTTTCACTCTCCAACGATCTTCAATCATTTACTTCACCCTGGGCTATGTAATGTCTTATCAGGTATCGTATTCATATTTACACACCTTCGCTTTGCCTCTAAAGGTGCTCCCAAAATGTCTTGTACTCAGCTGGCTTGCTAGACCGACATTGTGGGAGCACCTCAACAGTTGGTCTTGTATGTAGCATTTTCTTTTGCATTTGTTTTTTAGTAACTTTTTAGTTGGTTTCTTAATTTTGACAAAATGATTCCTTTTTCAAAACTTAAACAACTTTTGCTGCTGTGATCAGTACTAAGTTAAAAAAATTCAATTTTAAACTGTCAGCTTTTACTCAAATATATTGATTTTAACTCTTACTTTTTCTTTGTCTTTCAGGAGACTTTGGTGAAAGGATGCTGCATTTTAAAAGCTGCTTAAGGCTGCATTTGGCCAACTTTTATTCCGCTAACATCTTTCAAGAAGGCCTTTCTGCTGCTGTCATTGCAATGGTATGTAAAATCAATCTTAAACTATGATGCTTGTACTCAAAATGTCTTTTGCTGTTACTTTTTCCTTTCGTTTTTCAGGAGACTATGGAAGTTATCTGTATGTTAATATCTGTTTCATTTTATATATGGCCAATTTTAGTACTGATGACTGTGTTAGGAGGGTACATATGTACTCATGTAAGGAAAGGATAATAAACAAAACTGAATAATATTTCTGATCTAATTTATTACCTTTTTCATTTGCAAGGAAAGTAGTGAAAAGTCTGCACATTTTATGACTCACTTCATATGAGATTCCATTAAGTTTTAAGGAAGATGTCGTGATGCTTAAGAACAATCAGTCAATTAAATTTCATTACTTTTTAAGGTGCCTGTCGTGACTATTCACAACAATAACGCAATGAAATTTCATTACATTGTAATGATAGGTCATAACAATACGGGCATTAAATTTCATTACATTTGTCATTACATTTCATAACAATACGGATATTAAATTTCATTACATTTGTCATGAAAATGTAATGAAAATTGCTTCATTACAATGTAATGAAAATGTAATGAAATTTTTTTTACAGTGTAAATCTTGTATTGTT
>JAHWGI010000689.1:0-36203 GCA_029379305.1 Frankliniella fusca | reverse complement strand
TATTTATTTTTACATATATATCTCTATGAATTTTCATTGATGAATTCTTGTGTTTAATGTATGTTGAAACTGATTTCTTTATAATTTATTGAAGTCGCAGTACTCGTACTGTCCAGGACTACTTTTACCTGTATACTGTTAAATTCATAAGTTTCATGCATGAATTGTTCTGTACCACATTGTGGTATTTTTATTTCATTCACTGGCACAACTAATTTACATTTAGCAAATAAACTTTAATTATATTTGAGTTATTTCAGGGCATAGTTTGGTTTTCTCTGAAATGGCATTATAAAGAAAGCAAAGCAGGCTCTGATTTGTTCATTTATTTATTTAATTGGCACTTTCAAAACACAAGATTCAGACACTATTCAAAATGGAAGTTTCCACAGTGACAGAAATGACAGAACAGGGTGATACAGGGCAATGATTCTGCACTCTGTGGAAAGCTTAGGACATAAAAACCATTCATGAATCATCATTTCAACATGAAACATGAACAGACCCTAGAGAAATGCATCTGCCATACAACTTGACTGTCACATCTATCGGTCCAAAATAACACTCAGTGCATTGTACTTAAAAAGTGTCTTGACATCCCACGGATGGTACGATAAAGGGAGGAAAAGACTAACAATATTTTACAGTAAAAATGTTAAGATCAAAAGTTGAGTGGATGCTGCTTTCAGTAACAGAACAAAATCCAAACCTGTTGAGGCAAATAAAACTTTAAAAAATAAGTTAGATAAAAAAAAAAATTAAAAGGGGAGGGGGAGGGGTAGCACACTACAAAGCTTCTGCACTTCACAGAAAGCTTCACATTTACACATAAATTTAAATCATGAATCATAACAGTAAGAAATTGGAGAACTTAACTCATCAATTCAAGTGACAAATACGTACAAAATAATCTCAATATACTAGTGACACAATATGTGAATATTTACCATAGAGGAACTCGATTGACAAAACTAAGAGGGCTGCCTGAGCGAGACAGATTCTAAACACATCAAACTTACCATTTACCGGACAGCAGCTGAATCCCAGATACAGGTATTTTAACTTGTTCTGTACACCCCATTGTTTGATAAATCATGTGAAGGTCATAAGAACTGTTCTGAGCAATTTACACATGCACACTGACCAAAAGCACGAGTTGGTTTAATCAGAACTTGACTCTCAAAAAAATTACTGCGGAAACAAAATATTGTGTGAAGATAGGTTACGTCCTGATCACATTAGCAATTAAAATTATTGACAAATCTTATTTTAAAAAGCAGCTTTCTTGCTACCCAATGTAAGTTTTGCAACTCTTTTTTTCAATTCAATCATATGGATATGTTATAAATATGAAACTATTAAGATTTCTAAATGATAACTTTGGATGGTAAGGGTGCTCCAGTCTTGCTTCACAACACTTGAATTACATTTATTATTCTATTAGCTACTAAAAGTGAAATGTCAAGGGCATAAAGAATCTCTTTTTACATCAATTTTCTATCTGATTAATTGTATGTGAATATCTTCTGAAGCTCTAACCCCCTACCAAAGTTATTTACAAATTGTTGATAAAGAAGATATGAAGTGCAATTACAAAGTAAATACAGAATGTAGAGCAAAATAATACTGTGGAGGGCACGTCCCAAACTGCTTTGCTTGTTATTTAAATTAATTTTAATCTCTAGATGGATTGATATGCCTGAAGACCCCTTACCAATAATTTTAAAGATGAAGCTTAAGTTTACCAAGTCCACCATTGGCGGGGATAGTTAAAACACGGACACCAGCTAGCCATCAGTATCTGATCTCCATTAATCTCACAATTTACTAAAAATAAACAAGCTTACATTAATTACTAAGTAAAAAATATATCTTCACATACAGTACGGGTAAAGAACGAGCACCATTTGTAAAGGACATTATGTCAGTTAATGGGCATCTTGTTGTTTTTTTTCCCCCTCTTTTGACTGATCAAAATCATTAAAAAATTACAAAGCCAGCTTCAAATGAATTCTTTTAAGTACTGGCATCAGTCCATTATTGAGAAACATGGGAATAGAAGTTATAAGGTTTGGCAATGAAATTCACAAACATACAAAAAATAAGGAGACTCAGAAACATGAGCATGGGTGCGTGAAACTGTTCATTCCCTTTGAGATATGGCGTCCATTTATCTGAAAGTAAAAACATATACATCTTTTTTAATACAGGAATGCATGAAACAGTTGTCACAAAAATGATGAATGCAATATCTTACCATCATCCGTTCTGAGGCACTGTCATGCTGCACTGTTCATCCTGGATGCATTTAAAATACTTGTTGACATCATAGCAGAAAGGTTTTCACTTGCAGTTGAGACTTCCTGGAATAAAAGAGAAACATTTTGGTAACATGTACTAAAATATTATAAAAATTATAGAGATACAAAACAGTGAATACTCACCTAAGGTTCAAGTTCACACAAACTGACTTTACAAAACAGTCTGCATCATTTTCTTTGCCGGTGCAAGACAATGGCTCCACAAGCTGAAACTTAAAATAAAAGGACACAGAGTTAAATCACAATTACAGCACATAAAATACAGAAACACATAGGATCAGGACAAAGCTGGAATAACCAAACAAACGCTGCAAACGTTCATCACTATGAAATAGGCCAGATCATGTCAGATAGTCAACAAGGTCTCTCAACAGTTGCATTTTGTCTAGAAATTGAAAGCAAAAAAATTCTGATTTCGCAGGGCACAGCTGCATTACGTCAATTGCTGACTTTTGGGGAAAAACACCTTCACATTTATTTCTAGTGGAGGGACGCCATTACGCCATCATCAACGAGCCGTGTCGTCTGCTCACTGCTTGTTGCTTTGCTGGACTCTGCCTTCTGACACTTTAGCCGAAAGTTTAAGATTTACCACTAAACCTTGGAAGGCGATGCTAATGCTACCGGCAGCCATTAGTAGCAGAAGAAAACGCCGCAGTATCACTTTATTATCTCTCTGTGTTTTACGAATATTTTATTTTATGTGCATTCTAGTTTTGTCATGTCATGACGATATCCGATAAATACATCATCACTTTGATGTGGTCCATCCTGTTGACAATGGCATCGAAAATCACTGCAGAAAATAGTGTATTTACCATGGGATGTGTGATCAGCTCGAGGTTAACTGGTACACTCTGTTCTCAATGGTCCTGCAGTCTCTCCAAAAGCAAACTATCAGGACATCTCATGCAGTCTCTCCACAGGCAAACTATCAGGACATCTGTATTTGCTTATCTGGGGTGAGTAAAATACCGACCTTCAGTGAGATGAACACTTTTTGTGACCATGAGACATATGAGCATGTAGTCATGCTGGTTGGCTGGCTGACTGACTGATAAGAGAAATGGTTTTGTGGAGATTGAGGTACCTCATGGATGTGTTAAATACAAAATATAGACAAATGTGCATTGAAATCCATTGTCAGGACAAAAGTCCAATGCTTGGCTGACACAACAGCGAATGTCCAAGTGTTAGCTGACTAAAGAGCGAAAGTCCAGAGCTGGGCTGACATAACAGCGTAAGTCCAGGAGCCAGGTGGACTTACGCTCTTATGTCAGCCAAGCTCAGGACTTTCGCTGTTTTGATTTGCAAAGTTTTGGACTTTCGTTGTTTTGACCTGCTCACAGCTGGACTTTCGCTTCTTTGTTAGCCTGTCATTGGACATTCGTTGTTAAGTGCTGCTCTATATCTCTGTTGTTTATCAACATTTCTTCAATCCGTTTTCACAGAATGATGCGGTGTGAACTATAGAATATAATGCTAACAAAAAATGAAAATGACCAAATTTGGACTTACGTCCCTTTGTTGGCTCATCAGTGATTTGGAACTCAGAAGCGGACTGAAATGAACTACAACTTGCCATAAAATCTAATTTGGGGCAAAGGTCAACTTATCCCCTTCTTCTGCTTCACATCCCAGTAAGCTTTTAAGTTTTCTTGCTTTTAACTGCTTTTGTGCCTAGTTACTGGCAACTTTTTTGATTTATTTATCTATCTGTAATATGCAACTCACTAGAAGGTTATCTGCAAGCAGGACAATGGGCCTCGCATGCAACTTAGCAAAGGCTGCCAGTTCTGGTCTCGTTGCATCCACATCATGTGGAAGTTTTGCAGCTTCCAACCACTGAATTAATTTTCTCTTGCTCCAGGACCGTTGGGGCTGTAGTTCTTTCTGAAAACAAAATGTTACATATTGTTGCTCTACTTGAGTGTGATTTCATACAAAATTGGTTCCAAGCTGTGGTAAGAGATTTCACTTGCCTGGACTGTGTGGTATGGAGCGTTATCAATGATTATAACAGATGGTCTTTCTAAATTTTGCAGAACTCTGCTTTCAAGCCAATTGTGCCATGTGGTGCCCAGTCATGTCTCCATGGTAGTCATCCCCTGGCTGTGGATTTTTGCAGGACTTCACAAACATTCCTGCATTTTGCACAAAACCCCTTCTTCCGCCAATATGGGAGATTATGTACCTTGCTCCACGTGAAGATGTTGATGTTGGACAGCTCTTCAAAAACAATGATATATTTTAGGAAAGAGTAAAGAGCAGTCAATAATTAAATATGGACATTTAGCTTGGGAATATTGCAAAGACAAGTGCAAAATCAGTAGCTGGGCTGAAAGAGTAGAGGAATCTTACCTTAATTGTCTTGTCTTGCCAATATTTGACTTTCCCAGTACCCTCTGTGAAGGTCCAGGTTTCATCTTGAAACAAGATCTCCTTTGGCTCTGTAGCTGTTATGTGTGCATGATATTTACGAAGGAATATGTAGCGCTTTAGGGCAATTGCAGGCTGTTCTTTTAAAACCCGTTCCCCCCTTACCTTACCACATTTAAACCCAAGCTCCAAGATTACCTTTCGCAGAGTTTCTTTTCCCCCTTTGAAGTCAATTTGTCGTTCACTGTAATATGGTAAATAAGTAGATGTTACCAATACAACTGCAATTATAAATCATCTATTGTAAAGACAACAATGCAATTACCGTATCTTATCTAGAATTTTTTGTAGAGTGAAGTGTTCCTCTGCAGGTTGGGGAAAACCATTTAATTAGTACTTTAGTTATTGTAATGGATCACTGTTAAGAATTGTGTCTGGAAATTCACAGTGAATCTGTTGGGTAAAACCAAAATTGCCAGAACTCTTCGGGAAATTACATCTGTTCTCTGTATTTAATTTCATTGACTCTCTTCAAAAATATGATAATTGACTGGCTTACAAACTATTTTACTTTGAGACAGCAAAAGGGTCTATTTTCTTATTACTACAGAGAAGTGTTGGGATTTCACTACTGCTCCAAATTGAGGAAGCACTGGGAAATCACAAGAAATTTTTAACAGTGATCACTGGTGTATACCACATAATGCAAAATAACATGCTTACTCTTTCTGTGGAACTCATAAATGATTCCTCTAATGGCACCTTTTGTAAATAAGTCCAAAGTTCGATTTAATTTTGCCCTTTTCCTGACTTTTCCAGGGGTGTTCATAATTGCTGTGTTTTGGTTTGCTGCATATTTTCTAGTGCTACACTGTTAGTTTTTAGGTGCGCAAACCTCATTCTGCCACCCCCGAACGCACCCTTTTTGGATGGGAATTCTTACTTGGCAGTCAAAGTACAGGTCTGCCACCTCTGAGGGAACCTTTGCGGTGCGGAATCGTACCCCTTTGACTCAAACTGCAACCTTTTTTGGAGCAAATGGAGGGACTCATTTTCGGTGCGAATTTCCGGCCTCTTTCCTGGTGCGAACTGGAGCACGTTTAGGGGTTGGAATGTGTGGAGGTGCTCTGATGAAAACTGCCACGTTCTGGGTGTGAATTGGTCCCCTTGAAGATTGCGGTTTCTGCCACTTTCCTGGGGTGAATCGCGGCCGCATAAGGGTGCGTAGCTGTCCCCTCATAGGGTGCGAAATCTGCCACCTTCCTGGTGTCAATTGGTCCCCCTCTGGCTGGGTCTCCCCCTCCACTGCCCGTTGTGTGTCTGCAGTGTTTGTAATGTGATGGGTCGAAGAACAGTTTGTCGGCACGATTGCTCCGTAGCTCAGTAGGTTCCGATCGAAGCGTGAGCGCTGAGTTTGGTATGGCTGGGGATCGAATCCCGGCACTGTCGAACAAAATGCGTATCTCGCGGCCAGTATAGGGGACCGTGGCGGCCGCAATCCGCACGAGGAAGGTGGCTGATTTCGCACCCTATGAGGGGACAGTTACGCACCCTTAGGCGGCCACAATCCGCACCAGGAAGGTGGCAGATTTCGCACCCTGAGGCGATCGTGGCGGCCGCAATCCGCACGAAGAAGGTGGCATATTTCGCACCCTTTGAGGGGACCGTCCCGCACCCTTTTGCGGGCTCAAGTGCCCTCAAAAGGTGACAGAATTGTGCCACCGTTAGGCGCCCGACGACCCATTCTGCCTCCTTTTTTCAGCACCAAATGGTGCTCAATTGATGTTTCGCACCCCAAAATAAGGGTGCGTTTCTGAGCTGAGGAGGCATTCTGTGGTACACTAGTAAGGTTCACCCCAGTGCCACCTAAAGACTTACAGTCAGGCCTATTCTGAGAGCTGCTGCTACTCTGCGTCTAGTATTTCAGAAAAAAAACCTAATCACTATTCAATCACTATTCAAAATATTTGTCTCTTGATTATTGTCGTTGTTATTGTTTTTGTTATTATTATTATAATTATTATTTTATATTATTATTGTTATTTTTGTTATTATTGTTATTTTTGTTATTATTGTTAGTATTGTTGTTATTATTATTATTACTACTATGCTTGCTTAAGAGACCAAACGTCGGGAAGCCCCTATTCTCACCCAGCTTGTTTCAACGGAATGATAGGTCTTCTGTGAAGTGCTTCTCGTCTTGCAAATGTGTAGGAATGTTTCACTGCCCATTGCAAGTGTCTGCAGAAACTTCTGCCCTTCAACGACCTGCAGTTTGGTGCCAGACTTTTTCGGACCCTGTGTCTGGGTGGTGTTCGCCCTGGCAAGTACCTTCTTCCCATTCTGAAGACAGTAAACAAGTCATTGTCATGCATTTATCGCTGTGTTTCTGTACGTATCAATATATTTTGAAATACATACAAATTATATCATCTCTTTCGAATTGTGATCTTTTAACATTTTCACGCATATGTTTGAATTCTCAACACCTCATGTGTTTGACAGCTGTCAGCTGACTGTCTGTTTGGATGTCTGCTTGCAACATTTGAAAGTAATATTTTTTTGGTGAAATGTGGCTGGCTGTCTGTCTGCTCTACTGGCATTGCTATAATTTTATGTTATTTAAGGCTTCTTGCAAAGTAAAAAAATCAACAAGATTTAATATTTTTACATAACACATTTATTAGAAAATTATTTTACAGTTTCATATTCTGGCGCGTAAGTAATGAGCCGAAGTCCAGGCCGAAGTCGAGCAGCAGTGGAGGGGAGCTGCCTCGATGGAGATCGGTGGGGGGGCCTGAGCCAGGCTCTCGCGCGCTGAGCGCAGCACCGCTCAGAACCGTTCTTTCGCTGGTCGGACTGTACGCATCATGACGGCACCGGTAATCATCGACTTCAAGAACGGCGAGCTCAGGGTGACCCTCGAAGACCATCCTGCTTTGCTGCTCATGTTGGAAGCCATGGACTCTACCCGCCGGGCTCGGCTGAGGCAAACTACTGCTTTTGTGCAGTTTGCCCAAGAATTACGGAATGCCGTGTTACCAACGGCACTGCAGGTCATCGAGCGAGTCAACTTGCAATCTACAGACCTGGCTGGCTGTCGCAGACCCGACGGGAGCTACTCACTTGAGGCTTTCAGAGGGGATGTGGTTGAAGCAGCACCGCCGGGTCTCGCCTGCACATGCGGGTCACCGCGTGACTGTGTCCTCCAAGCTGACGATCGCTTGAAGGCTATGTTTGATCTGTTCATGAGTCATGGTCTCTACGACTCAAATGACGATCTCTTGGGTGAACTTCTGAATGACGTTCAGCCAGCAGCATCACCAGCAAGTTCTAATCTTGACGATTGGAACAGGCCTCTCCCATCACCAGGCGCTTCCATACGCATCGATTCGCCAACTGAAAGCGAAGATGATACGCCGCTTTCACGGCGGCCGCCTAAGAGAAAAGCTATTCTCATTTCCTCTGGTGAGGAAAATTAACTTTTCCGTAATGGAAAAGAAAACGGTCCTTTTCAGGACCAACAAACATGTCTTAAAGGACTCCCTGCAACAAAGACGCAATTTAAACCCACTTCCTTTCTTCACCACACTAAAGAAACTGGAAAATCTACCCCCCCCCCCCTTCTTTTCAAAAAAACGAAATCAATGGTCACCACACATCACTAAAATAATCACTCATCACATCCGTCAGCCTCTGCTTCTCCTCCTTTTCTGCTTTTCCGCTCTTCTGCTCTGCTCCTTCCTCGTCTTGACTCCTAACGCTTTACTTCCCTAGATGGTCGCCCTCGGCACACGCCTCAGCCAGCATCCGCCTCGGTGGCTCTGCTGGCAACGGCATGGCCAAAGTCAAGCAGCGGTCCTCTGTTTGGCTGGGTGACCGTTTATCCTTCGTCTTGCCTCCCTTCCTGGTCCGCTAGTCTTCACTAAAAACGTCTCCTGTCCTCGGCTCACTCGGTGGCGCAAGCAGTTCGAAGCTCTGACGAGACTCGGGAGAGGTAAAGAAGGCACGGGTTCAACTCCGGTTCTTGACCTGTGCCAACGCCTCGCAAAACGTAAGAAACCCTCAGAATCTGGAAAAATCGAACATGACTTGCCAAGTTGGTCCTTATTCCCGCCGGAGTCGGGGAGTCGTTAGCGGCGCCTTGTTCAAATCAAGCCGGTGAGCCAATTTTTCCTTCTCTTTTCCTTCTCTTTTCTTCAAGGCCTTCGTGCCTTGCCTCGGCCTTCGCGCCACTGTTTCGGCCTTCGTGCCACTTGCATTGCGCACCTGCGCTCTCGGTCTTGTGGCCGAAGCCCCTGACTAATCCAGTCACAACCTCTCTTTTTGCTTCTCCTTCTCTCCGCTCTCACGGCGGCCGCCTAAGAGAAAAGCTATTCTCATTTCCTCTAGTGAGGAAAATTAACTTTTCCGTAATGGAAAAGAAAACGGTCCTTTTCAGGACCAACAAACGTGTCGTAAAGGACTCCCTGCCACAAAGACGCAATTTAAACCCACTTCCTTTTTTCACCACACTAAAGAAACTGGAAAATCTACCCCCGCCCCCTCTTTTAAAAAATCCGAGACCCCTTTAATTCGGATGTTTGCTCACAATTCCATCTTTTTGATTTAGATCGTTTTCACAGCACTCAGACACAGCTTGGTTGTAGCTGGCCCATTCGCCGGGCCGAGTGTGCGAGAGAGAGAAATTACTGTGCGAGGGAGAGAGACATATTTCGGAGGGACTGATAACGCCACGCCACGCTACCCGCACCAAAACATGTCACAGCGTGCTTGTGCTTGTGCTTGGCATAATATTATAGAGGAAAGATTTCCACGCCACCTCTCGGGACGCTGTGCCGCCGGGACGCTGTGCCGCTGGGCCGCGGAACGGTTCCCCCTTCCTGCAAAGCGCCTCCCGCCCCCTACCCCAACGCCACAGCGCTCATGTTAGAGAGACAGACATTTTTCGGTGAGTTGCTACTACGAAAATGTATATTTTTTAGACAGCTTAGTTCAGCGTCAGCTGGCGCTCTACGGCCGAGCTGTGCGCACGAGTTTTATCGTCGATTCAGTGGTCCCGTGGTTATAGTTACGGACTTCGGCGGGAAAGGAACTGGGTTCGATTCCGGCCGAAACTTATGAATATTTTGTTTTTTATTTTTTGCCGTAAAATTCAAGTTTAGTGCAATTATGGGAAAAGTCTTTGCGGAAGTCTATCCTCACGGAAGAGAATTCGGACCACCTGCCTAGTTAAACACTGGACATGTGCAGGCGCAACAACGACAACGCAACGAGGCCCTGTTCCGTCTGCCGTTACCGTAGGTACTGTCAATACAGCGTGTATTCTACGGCCAACAGATCAACTCAGAACGACCACTCTGTTCGGAACCTCGTGCGCATCTGTCTGTCAGCTCGTTGTGGGTTCCTTATATAAGTTACCGGTGTGCAGGCGGCGCGCGCTGACTGCACAGTAGGGAAAGGGGAGCGTCCCCACCCCTCAGTACATGCGCTAGCTGTGCAGTAGAGAGGTGGAGGGGGGAGGTGCCAGGAATGGGAGGCCACGGTCTGCCAGCGGCGCAGCGTATATATACGACCGTCTAGCCGACTCAATTTATCCTGTGTTAGTATTCCTGCACTCGCAGTTACTACATCACCCGCCGCTGTACATTGAAGAGACAAGATGGACGCTGAGGAAGTAAAGTTCAAGACTCCCGAGGGCGTCATCCACGCTCTTTGTTTCGACGGTCACCCAGCTCTGCAGCTTATGCTGGAAGCTTTTGAGCCAACCCGTGCCGAGCAGGCCAAATTACTCATGGGTTTCCTCATGTTTACACGAGGAATGCTCGGCAAGGAGGCAGTCCTAGTTGCTCTGCAGAAGCTCATTGCTGCAGGCGCACTGACACGCCCTTTGTCGGCAACTTATCAAGACGGAGAAACATACTCTCTCGTCGAGGTGTCTGGAGACGTGGTGCTGTCAGCTCCTCGAGAGGCATTGTGTACGTGCCGAACTGAGGGCGTTACCGTGTTCGAGACGGACAAGCATCTGAAAAAATACTTTGATGACTTCATGGAATCTAGAACATTGAACAATGATTTAGATGATTAAGATCTCATTACCTAAAATACCCCCATCTACATCGCGAGCAGCACTCTCCCGCGGGACCCCTACCATCCCTTTCAAGCTTTCTCAACACCGCACCATCGCGCCAAGCCAAACCCAACCCTCCACCCAAACCCAAAAACCACAGAAACCCCAGCCTAAATATCGAGTCTGATAATTCAGACTCCGATATAGTTGGACCCACACAAGACAGAGTTCCACCCCAACCACCCAAAGAAAGACACCCGAAAATTCCTCTCATTCTCATACCAATGGAAATGGAGTATTCCAAGTTTATGAGCAACATTCTAAAAGTGGCAAAAAAAGGGGAATTTACCATCAAATCGATGCGGACACAGCCTGGCTTTAGGGTCCAGCCGCTCACCAGCGAGTGTAACAAAGCAGTGGCTGATATGTTGGCCGGGCTCAACGTCAGCCACGTCTTATATCCTATGAAAGAGACAAACACCTTCACTGTCATTATAAGAGGGCTCCCCACAGGAGTACCCAAAACAGATATAATGTCAGATGTCACTGCGGCTGGGCTTGGCCTACAGCCCGTGGACTGTTCACCAGGGGCGCTCCCACTCTACCGGCTTACACTCCAATACACAGCGGAGGTAGTGCGCGCCATAAAAAAAATCTTAAAGTTCTCTGTTACCACAACATCACCATAGAGGAGCCGCACAATACGGGCACCTCCATCTGCGCCCGCTGCTCCTCTATCGGACACACGCGCGCGCACTGTCGCATCCAACCGCACCTCCTGATCTGTGCGCACTGCAGCAGAAGGCATGACTTGAATGATTGCAAAAATCTTGCCCAACCACCTAGATGCACTAGATGCCAAGCGAACCACACCGCTCTAGACAAGTCATGCACCCACTATCAGCAGTACGAGGCTAAAAGGCTGAAAGTAAATCCGCCGGACCCAACCCATCCCCCGCCACAGTTTAAGCCAGCACCACCACCCGCCAAACCGGCGTGGGGCAAGCCTAGCATACCACCCATACAGCCACAACCAACGCCCGCCCCACGTCCGGCACCATTACCAACCCAGCCAGGCCCCTCCACAACCGGAGAGGACCTACCACCCACGGTGACGGCCATGATGGCTTCAACGCGAGACCTCATGGCCCAACTTAACCAACTAGGCACTCTACTGGTGACCCTCATCCAACAAGTTCTCCCCAGTAGAAATGGACCCTAAAACCCGGGAAAGGCCCCTGCACTCCCTCTCCTGGTACCCTGACACGTTAACGGCACCTAAAATCGCAGCCCTACAAATGTATGTCCGATTATTCGATCCCGACGTTGTTGTACTGATCCAGGAGACGGGCCTCAAGCCCGGAATACAGCTCAGTCTTCCCGGGTATACCACCCATAGGTCAGACCGTTTGGTCAACGCCCGCCACTCCACCTCCGGGAGCCGTTACAACAATGTAAACGGCAACGTGCTCTTTAACCGGAATAGACATCCCCATGTGCACGTACACATTCCGCCGGACGAAACATACGCACATCATTCTCAACGCTACCCACCAGCAGTACTTGACTACGCTCTAACATCTCGTCCGGCAAGCGTGCACATGGAGGTTGTGGACGTCCCGGAGCACTCCGACCGCTCCCTTCTCCTAGGGGTGGTGGAGGACGTCCGGGCGCCCATTCCGGAGGTGGTGCGGTACCGCTTCAACGGTCTCAAGTGCAGGGAGATCCTGGCCAAGGAGAACTGGGACTTCGCGCCCAGCCTCCTTCAGCAGCCAGAGGCGGCACTTGGCCTTTTTAGGCGGATAATACAAGCCGCAAAAATTAGCAGCACTACTAAGGTCACTCTTAAGTCAGAGGGCCACATACCTCCCGACCGGCAATTAACGAACGTGCTTAAAACCGCGGAGGAGTTTGCCGATTATTTCACAACACGCTTTCAACCCAATAACATCACGGCAACTCCTACCGCGCGTGTTACAACCCGCCTACCACCGGGGGGTGTCGCCGAGGCGGATTGTCACGGCGGCGGACCTAAGTGCTCTCTTAGCAGCCATGCCGCGGCGCAAAGCTCCCGGTCGGGACGGCATCTCATACGATGATCTCCGTCCGCTGCCTTCAGACGCGCTCGGCACCCTCGCAGTAATATTTAACTAGGTAGATGTACGCCAGACACCGTCTCTCGTAACAGGCTTCGCGATATCTCGCAAAACACTGTTACGCTGCGACGGGCCTTCGTACATCTACCTAGGCCTGCGGCGCTGGCGAGCCTGCATGATTTAAGATTTACTGTACTCACTTAAGCCAGGGGGCTGCCGCCCCCTGGACCCCCGCTTTTCTTTGTTACGAGCCTGCATGATTTAAGATTTACTCATTTAAGCCAGGGGGCTGCCGCCCCCTGGACCCCCGCTCGCCTCTTTACATTATGTTACCTATTTTCCAATTTTAACGAAAAGGGGACGAGCGCCCAAACCGTTCTCCGTAGAGCCAAACGGACAAAGTTTTCGCCCAGAGGGTCGCATCTCGACAAATTACCCTGAAAACGACACCCAACATGCATTTTGACGACTTTTCGTCCACATTTACCGCTGTAGCGGCTAAACAGTCAGAGATGGAGCGAAACGGACGAAATTTTCGTCCAGAGAGTCGCAACTCGCCGAGATACCCCTTAGGACACCAAAAAATTCTGTAATATTTAAAATCTAATTTTTAAAAAAATATAAATCAATTTTTAGCAGGGTTATTTTTTGAGCTAGAGTGTTCATATTTGAACTCGTCCGAGCTTTTTAGGCCAAGAAGCTACACTAAAAATTTCAGGTCGATATCTTGACTCGTTCTCGAGTTATCGTGCGAACAGACACACAGACAGACACACAGACAGACAGACAGACAGACAGACAGACACACAGACAGACAGACACACGGACATTGAACTTTTTTAGCACTCCAGTGGCGTAATAGGCTTCGCTATCGCTCAGCCAACAAGCTACTGGCACTAGGCCGCTTCCCAGAGGAGGACAAGGCCGCCACAGTTAAACCCATTCCAAAACCTGGTAAACAATACTAGGTAGATGTACGCCAGACACCGTCTCTCGTAACAGGCTTCGCGATTCGCGATAGATCGCGCAACACTGTTACGCTGCGACTGGCCAGCGTACATCTACCTAGGCCTGCGGCGCTGGCGAGCCTGCATGATTTAAGATTATCTCGTTTTAGCCAGGGGGCTGCCGCCCCCTGGACCCCCGCTTTTCTCACTGTTATTCTCCTGTGACGTCACGTTCTTTTTCATGTGAAAAGTGTCACAGTGTTTAAAATGCAGTGTCACATTCTTTTCAATGTGAATCGCCCAAAATATGCGGGCTAAATTTTAATGTCACATTTAAAAGAATATGACATTAATATTAAAAGGAATGTGACAGTTTTCACCTGAAAAAGAATGTGACGTCACAGTTATTGAATAACAGTGCTTTATTACGAGCCTGCATGATTTGAGATATACTCATTTAAGCCAGGGGGCTGCCGCCCCCTGGACCCCCGCTTTTCTTTATTACGAGCCTGCATGATTTGAGATTTACTCATTTAAGCCAGGGGGCTGCCGCCCCCTGGACCCACGCTTTTCCTTATTTAAAATAGGACAGGGGGCTGCCGCCCCCTGGACCCCCGCTCGCCTCTTTTCATTATGTACCCAATTTTCCAATTTTTACGCGAAGGGCCCGAGCCCCAAAACCCTTCTCCGCAGAGCCAAACAGACAAAATTTTTGCCCCAAGGATCGCATCTCGACAGATTACCCTGAAAACGACACCCAACATGTATTTTGACGACTTTTCGTCCACATTTACCGCTGTAGCGGCTAAACAGTAAGAGATAGAGCAAAACGGTCGAAATTTTCGCCCAAAGGAACGCAACTCGCCGAGATACCCCTTAGGACACCATAAAATTTTGTAATATTTAAAATCTAATTTTTTAAAAAAATATAGATTATTTTTTAGCAGGGTTAATTTTTGAGCTAGAGTGTTCATATTTAAACTCGTCCGAGCGTTTTAGGCGAAGAAGCTACAGTAAAAATTTCAGGTCGATATCTTGACTTGTTCTCGAGTTATCGTGCGAACAGACACACAGACAGACAGACAGACAGACAGACAGACAGACAGACAGACAGACACACGGACATTGAACTTTTTTAGCACTCCAGTGGCGTAATAGGCTTCGCTATCGCTCAGCCAATAATAGGCTTCGCTATCGCTCAGCCAAAAAAACACCTGCAGACTGGCGACCTATTTCTCTCCTGTCCTCCTTGGGTAAGCTTCTCGAGGGAGTGGTGCTCCTACACTTTGCACCGCTAGCCGAACAGGTGCTCCCGGCCCACCAGTACGGCTTTCACCGGGGCCGGGGCACTGAACACCAATTGCTGCGGCTTATCACTTTCTTGGCGGAGGCAGCTAATCAAAAAGACCATGCGGCTCTCTGCCTGCTTGATGTGGAGGCGGCATTCGACAGGGTGCCCCGCGGGCCCCTGCTCGAAAAGCTGGCCTCCCTTAACTTTCCATTGTGTTTTCCATCAATATACGATAGCAATTCTCAAAAGCTGCATGCAGTGTACTTACAATGAAGGTCTTAGTAGGTTTCAGTTGTTTAACTAGGAGTACGTGCGGCAGGCACATAGTTGCTGAGCGAAGTGAGAGTTAAAAGAAATATACCCAACCCAACCGCCGTTTTGGTAGGCAACCCACAAGTCAGTCAGTCAGTCAATTAAAGAGGAGGGGGGCGGGGGTAGAGGGCAGAGGGGGAGGAGAGGGACATCCTCCTCGCGCGCCGCAGTTCAAGCAAAGACATTACTGGCCGGCTCCCGCCCTGTAGGTAGGCGCTGGCCAGGTAGCGCCGAAATTCGAGTGGTACTTACCCCTCCATTTTACCCCCACCCATATGAAATCAGGGGGTAAGTATTATTTATTTCCATGTTTAGAACGAATGCACCTGCATCACATGCTGACAGTTCTCCCTCCCTTCTCCCCCCCACCTCTCATTCCTTATCCTTCTGAATTAAGTTTGCCCTCAAACTGACTCACATGAATTCATGATAAGCCAGAAATGGGTCACTTAGAATACGGTTTAAAAAGACATTGCAATAAATATTGTAACAGAGGCCAGTAACTTTAATTATGATCAATAAGACATTCACAAAGACTTAGGACCTTTAAATGACGAGGCGTATCTATTTTGAAATAAATGTCAGCTGTTAAGGATAAAATTAAAACAATTGTGCCATTTCAATGGTTATATGGCTGTATATTAGTAATAAGTATGTACTTCAATATTTTAGAAAGACTGTTTTAATATAAACACTCCTGGCATAACTAATATTGTGCAAGTACAGTCTCTCACCTAAATCCTATCCAAAGTATCACCCCTAATATTTTTGTAAGAGTCTAATCTTACTAATACAACCATGTTTCCAAATGGATTTTTTCTCTATCAATGACTTAGTGGAGTGACCTTTTTTCAATCTGAATGCTAAGGCATAACGGATCAATGAGTAAGTTTGGGTAAGCACATGATGGAGCTCAATCAGAAATCGTATTACTGGGATATACGGAGTAGGTTAGGAACCAAAGGCTACAAAATTTACCAAAGTAATACCCAAACTCATTTCTTGTTTCTTGGTAGGTTTAAGAGTAGTAAGATTTAAATACTCGAACCCCACTTTTATATTTTATCTTCAGTAGAATAATGAGACACCAAATATTCAGTTTACGATTTACAAACTTTTTATTCTTTTTTATTACAAATGCCTATTGTTGTATGTCAAAAATGGGCACACTTTCACTAAAACAATTAAATATCCACACCGCACTAAAGAAATCGTTCAGCTGGGGTTAACTTGGTGGCGCAATAACAAATCAATACGCTGCGGAACCAAGCAAGGATTCAAAACTAAATTAAATGAAATATAAGGAAATCATACTGCTGTTAGTAACTCACTTGTCAGGCCATGGGGTTACCTGATTTCAATACTCAGACCATACTCTAATGTTCACCAAAGAGTTTCATAGCTTCACTGTAAACAACATTGTTTATGTTATTAGGTTATGTCACTCACTCACCTCCTGGCTGTCATTTCAGTGGTCCGTGACGTTCATTTCACAAATCCAACGCAATAAAAAGTATTTTGAGGAACTACCCATCTCACTCCTCTTCAAGCCACAGAAGTGAACAACAAATCACTCGAACCCACACTTCTACACAATGACGACACTTGAAACTTCGTGCAGCGACGTCCGCAACCTTAAAAGCTACTTCAGACTACATTTTACGTGAAAAAGACTGTTAATTATTTAATTTCGATAGTGTAAACAGCCGAGATGTACGCCGGGCGTGCCGAGTTCCGAGTTTGCCTTTGGCTGAGAATGGAGGACGCGAAGTAGTTCCCGCGCAGCCGCTAGGTGGCGCTATCTCTCCATGTCTTTAAAGTACTCTCCCTGCCAACCTTCCAGAATTGAATTTCAAATTAAACTTTTAAATATTTCAAACTCCCTTAATTTGGACAGCTTGGATGAATATTAAAGCCCCGAAATTAGTAGATTGCGGAACACCACCGCTTTTTACGATTACTTCTGTACTTTAAGAGGAGAAGTGGCTAGTATGCACACACAGACAGACAGACAGACAGACAGACTCACGACCGACTACACTCCTGGTCCCATGCACGGGATAGCTTCGCTTCGCTCAGCGACTATCTGCCAGTCGGCCCTAGGCTTATCTTTGTACTGCCTAGTTTTGATATTGCTAGGAGCAACAAGGAGAATGTCGTGCTTGCTCATAATTCTGAGGACACTTTTGCACTCACTATCTGTCATCAGACGCATGAGGGCTGCCATTGTGCGGCAGTGCACCCCCCATGCGCCTGATGACGCATATCGGCCTAAAGGGTTTCTTTGGCGGTCTTTAACACTCTGACTGTGGCATTTGGGCAGGACAGCAGGCGGTCCCCCTCCCCGCCGTGGGGCGTCCACGGGGTCGAGACATATCCAGCACTGCGAGCGGAAGCGGTCTTTCAGGTCCAACCCCTCTCTGAAATTCCGCTGTCGGCACAACCGCACAATTCTCGTCGTAAGCGCAATTTCTTCGGCAGCTGCAAAAAATAAATCCAGTTACTTCAACGCTAACAAGGTAATTAAAGCCCTTTTAAAAATTCTGCACTTACAGTGATTGGCGTTGCCCAGGCCCAAATTGCAAAGTTCTGCCAGGTCCTCAATCAGAGTGTCGTTCACAGGAAAGTTAACAGGAGGTCCGGTACTGGAGGTGGGCGCTCCACTTCGTCGAGAGCTACCTCTCTAATAGAAGCTTCTCGTTGAAGGTCGGCGAGACGCTTTCCACCTCGCGTCCGGTCGGTGCAGGTGTACCCCAGGGCAGCAAACTGGGGCCGCTGTTGTACGTCCTCTACACGACCTTCCCGACCCAGGTTCCCCACACACATTTGTAGGGACCTACGCCGATGACACAGCCATTGCTGTCAGAGCGCCCACACAGGCAGAGGCCGTTCGCCGCATTGAGACCGAACTCACTAACATCCTCCAATATACAACATCACAAGATATACGGCTCAATGCGGCCAAGACGGAGATCATTGATGTAAATCCGTGGTCCAAATCACTGAGTAAGCGACCCTCCACTGTTAACGTTGGTTTGCATAGGGTAAAGGCCACCCGGGCTGCTTGCTACCTCGGGGTCTGGGTGGATGGCCTCCTAAACTTTAAGCATCACGCCAATATCACCACCACTGCAGTCAGTAAAAAGTTCGGAGCCCTTCTCCGCCACTTTCCATCTACACCAGAAACTCAACAATTGCTTATTCATCTCTATAAAGCAGTCCTCCGGCCAGTCTTCCTGCATGGTGCGCCCAGTTTCGCCGCCCTGGAGGCAGTTGAGGCCCAAAAGCCAAAAACTGTTCAGGAGCGGCGAGTCCTTCGCTGGGCGTGCCGACTTCCACGCCGTACACCCACTGTAGACCTCTATGAAGAGGCTGGCTGCGAGGACCTTACAATGGCTACAAGGAGAAGGGCCCGAAACTTCTTTAGTACACTGTCTTTACACCCGGACCCCGAGGTGGCAGCCATTGGCCGCACGGGGGACCCGGCCTATATCTGTGGCGGTTATTTTCTGGACAATAAATAACTCCGCAATGTAACATTTATGTATTGTGTATTTTTGTAAACTCTATTGTAGGATCATGGAATAATAATTGTATACTCGTGTAATATGTACTGTATTGCCCTGTATGCTTGTATTTGTATCGTATTTGTATTGTGTTGTATTGTAATTGTATTGTGTGTTTTGTCAATTGTTTCGCTATTGTTATTGTTCTTATCGTGTCAACCTACTCTTAAAATTTCTGCACTATTTGTAATATTTCTGGGATAGCTCGCGACAGCCTGGCGCCAGCATGTATTAATCTGGACCTGGCCAGTGTATATTCTCCCTAGGCTGCGTTCTGCGTGTGTCACCCCTCGGCGACGGCACCCTCACTGCCATTCATTTTATGGCTCCGCAATGGGCGCTGTCTCTCTCACCATTCCTTCTGCTGTGTGGGTGGTACATCCCCCGTTAAGTGGGTGGCGCTTTGCTTATTAGCTCCCAGATTGACTTTGTCTCTCGTCCGCGATCGAGATAACGTTTTCGTTTTCCTCGCGACGGACCCTTACAGTCGTAAATGCGCCCCTCTTCCTATCTTGCCCCGTGCGTCTATGGGGCCCGCTTGTTGGAAGCCACCCTCTCTGATTGGTCCACGTGTCCGCCGCCGCCGCTGCCGCCTACTGAGGGTACATAAAGAGCCGCCCTGGGCCGCAGCCAGCATTCGGCATTCAGCATTCAGCATTCTGCACCAGTCCGCCACCAAGAAGGACCAACCCTCCACGGAGCCGCCCGGCCGTCCTGGACCAGCCCGAGGACGCCGACCAGCACTTAGCCGCTGCCGCCGTCCTGGCCTCCACTCCTGGACTGGACCTCTCCGTCTTCATCATCATCAACGCGCGCCGCCTCGCCCCTCGCCGCGCCGCGTGCCGTGCCTCCACTACGCACCGCCTCGCCCCGCGCCCGCGAACCATGAGTCGCCGCCACTGAGCTGCACATTGGTGTCGATCGTCCCGGCCGCCTCCTGCTGCTGCACCCACCGGCCGGACATCACGCCACCCTGCTCATCTCAATCGTATTGTACCTAATGATAAGTCAATATCGCTCTCACTTTCTCAACATTCTTATACTGATAGTGCTAATTAAGTTAGTACTAAGGGCACGCCTTCTGTAATTGAATTCGGAATACAAAATCTGAATTGCTCAACCCAACGGTTTTTTTTATGCTCTTTTTACGTTGTAAAACTGCGTAGACACTCACACAAATTGTCGTCTACATTGGCGACGCACACTACATATCTTCCGAAGACCCCTCGACCTGGCTTCCTCAGACACTAATACGGACACCGACAATGACATTCACGACTAAAATGACAATCAACTACCCGTCCCTCTTCATACGGGTGTCTACCTTTCCTTTTCTTCTACTTTTCTTCACCTTTTCTCCGTCATCATTCTCTCCCACTGTATCTCCACTCTTTCTCTGCCCTCTGGCACCTAACCCCACCACTACGCCCCCTCCTTTTCTCCTACCCTTCTGGTAGGAGCAGGCCGATGATGAAGGCGTAGTGCCTCAGTAAACCTTCAGTTTCTGAGAAGCTCCTGTCCTCTGTCACTCTCGTCACCAGGACCAATACTGGTGGCAAAAGAGAGTGGAAAGGCATAGAGCAACAGACAGCACACACCTGAGGCCCCAACAAAATGGGATGCTCACTCATCTGCACCCAGTATGCCTGGTGGTGAAAAATCGGACCACGGTACACGGTCCCCGTCGCCGTCAATACTCGAGACCATCACTGTTTCTTCTGACCACGACTCAGAAGTAGACACCCTCGGCACTTCACCAACCGCCGTGCCGCGTGAACAATCACCACCACCAGCAACAAAGCAAAAGAGTAAAATTCCCATCTCCTCTGGAGAGGAAAATTAAGAATAGACCTTTTCGCCCACAACTTGGCAACAGCGCAGATGACGAACCCAATTTTAAGTAAAAATGTTATCCAAGCATCTTTTCAAAATATTAAAAACACTTGTCCACAGTATATTTTGTAAGGAATCGAGTAGTGAAAAGAAAATTTGATGACAAACAGTCTAAATACGTTTTATCTCAAGTATAAAATCCGACTTGCGGTGTTGCCAAGTTGTGGGCGAAAAGGTCTATTCCATAAGGAAAACTAAAAAGAAAACGGTCCTTTTCAGGACCAAAAATTCTTTCCCGAGAGATAAACTTCAACAAAGACTGTTGTTTCCCCTCCCCAATCCCGGAGTCCTGAACCTCAAGGGAGCCCTTCGTCAAGCCATTACAACTTGCCGGGGGCCCCCAAGATAGTACAGTAGGTAGTGTCAATAGACCCCTCGCGATCTGATTGGTCGTCAGATCGTGACGTCACCATCTGTCTTCCCGCCCGAAGTTCAAATTGCGGCTTGTCTACCTGTCGTCATATTCCTTTTCACAACTATCGCCAGACAAGAATATGCATTATATTTGGTCGTTCCAACCTTGATCATCAAGAAATAGCGATAGATTCTCTCAGATGCTGGACTGGTCGAAAGATGCGAACGGATTACGAATAGCCGTAACCTCTCAGCCAAGATGGCCGCCCTGCGGCCGCTCAGCTGTACGGCCGGGACCAGCTAGGGACCAGGGAGACGGCTGTTCGTAATCCGTCCGCATCTTTTGACCAGAACTTCATCTAAGCAAACCTATCGCTATTTGTTGATGGTCAAGGTAAAAAAGATCAAATAAAATGCATATTTTTATCCGGCGGTACTTATATTAGATAATATGACGACAGAAAGAAAATACATCATTTGAATATCGGGCGGCAAGGCAGACGGTGACCTCACGACATGTGAGCCAACCAGATCGCGAGGTGTCTACTGACACTACCTACTGTACTACCTTGGTGGGCCCCCTAGTGTCCTGAGCATAAACCATTCGTCGAGCCTCGGGACCAGCCGTCACCCATACACTGTAAAAAATTTCTATGGTAGATTTCCTATAAATGTATCTGACGCTTTTCACATATACATGTATAGGAATCTTCCTATACACGCGTGTCGTAATTTTACCATACACGATAGTATTCTCCCCATACATGAATAGGAAATTTCCTATACACATGTGTAGGGTATATACGATATATGTGTGGTGGTCCCACCATAACTGTGTAGGAATTTTCCTATACATTTGCATCCATTTCAAAACAGAAAATAGAGATTTCTTTCTTTCATGTACTGCTCTCCACTTTCGTTCATTTCACATTGCTTGTGAAAGTTAATTGTTACATGTAATTATGCATTGAACATACGAAGAATTACCTTACCTGAAGAAGAGTTGAACCCGGACTTCTTTGCTGCGAACCCATCACACTGACCACTGGACCACTGGGACGAGATATGAGACGCGCCCCAGCGTGTCCAGGTGATCCCGAGGTCGCGCGCCTTGTTGAGTGAGCGGCCCGGGAGGCATGGCCAACTGTTTACAGTTCGTGGAATTTTCGACCAGATGTTTTGATGCTGGATGCATTTACCTTCCTGCCTTTCGTGAACTTTTTACCACTGGCAAGCGATATTGCTCCACTCTGAATTTCTAAGAATAATATTTGGAACTGGCTTCGGACTGCTCATAACTACATCAGTATAACCAAAGAAACACAATTTGGTACTGATTATACCAAATGTGTTTAAGTAGATATGAACACAGAAGTCCGGTGATCTTTAATACCATAGTCCTCGGACATTGAGAGTGTCCTCCCTCAATGTACGACCGAGCAGTGAATTGTAAGCGCAATCAAATTTAATGCGGCGACCCATTTTTCTTTTTTTTTAAGAACTAACAGTGTATAGCAAAATTTCCATATCGTCAAGTGATTTTCCTATACATGCATAGGAGCGTGTGCCCTCCACACATGTATGGCAAATTTCCTTGACATTTGTAGTGGTTTTCCTATATAGTTTGGGGTTTTCCCATACACGCTTTGAGGTATGGTAGATTTCCTATACATTTATGACATTTTTCAGGTAACATACCATGTATAGGAAATATCCCATACAAGCGTATAGTAAAAATCCCAACATTTTTTACAGTGTACAAATTCGTGTCAGGACCACTGCTGCTTGACTTCACTAAGCGAGGTCCGAGCGCCTGCAAACCAGTGGGTAGGCAAACCCACATTGCATTATAAGTTTATTTTTTAACGACGCCATAACTTTTTACCTAATTGAGCCGTGCACACCTCACACACCGCACACACCGCACAGCTCTTATAACTCGAAAACCATGCTAGGTTAAAAAAAAAGGACCGACACAAAAAAGTTGGTAAATATGGTCAGGAACATCGAGCTGGACTCAAAATAAATCCGTCAAAATGGTAGCTATGAAAATTTTCAAAAATAAAAGTTTGAACGCATTTTTGGACCATTTCCGGTGCTCTGAGACCCCCAAATGTAGCCAAATTAAAAAATTGTACGGCTTTTTTCTATCCAATACAATGGTCGAAAATTCAAAATTCGAAAATTTCGTGGAGGGCTGACCTTTGAACTTTGACCTTCGAGATCTCAGCTCCAAGGTCACTCACAAGGTCACGCGTTAGCTCTACGATCTACAAAAAAAAACTATTTTCTTCAGTTGTGATTCCCGTTTACAACATATTATTAGGAAAGCCACACCGAGCAATCGAAAAAATATTTCGTGGCGGTTATGGTATAGCCTAGGGGGCGGACCCAGCGGGCGGACCCAGCGGGCGGACCTGAAAGAAAACTTGGGCTATGCACGTACAAGTAATGTGAACACATCAATGGACTTATAATTCTACAACCTTTTGACTCATCTGCTCATATTTTCTCCTCCACAAATATTTCAGGAGGTAGCTGGACTTGCGCCATTTGAGACATGACGCATGTCCAGCTGTTTTCTGAAACTATGGCGCAAGTCCACCCTTTTCAGGACCAGAGGGCGCAAGTCCACGCAAGTCCATATGTTTTCAGAAAACATGGTGCAAGTCCATCTATTTTCATACAACAATGGTATTGCGCCCTTTGAACACAAGTTTACCATGGAAAATGGAAAAAAGTGAGATTCTACCAATCACGGGTAAATGTGTGCAATCAGTCATCCCTATCATGTGTGTCCCTCATCTGCCTGGCCTCGTGATGACATTATCAGTACTTGCTCCAGGTACACGATCATTGACGGGGCACAGCACCTTCTCCATAAATTAAGTTATAATGGTGTTGGAAACGAAATGTTCGACTCACCATAAAACAGTTACGGCATGCTCCACACCAAGACTGGTTGAAAGGGGACACAGTAGACTGAAAGTTGACAGTAGCTTGGATGAACAATAAGTGTGAAAACACAATGTATGTCTGTTGTCTGCAGGAACACTAGGCTTAACCTCCACAACACTGCCTCTTTTCTGTCACTAGATAACGTCTCCATATTCTCCTCGGGTCAGTTAATGATAATGCCACCACTTCACCAAGTAATAATCCGGGTTCTTTTCAAGGCACACAGTGCGAAGGAGCGTGCAAGCCGTCATCGCGTCAAACAAAAATCCGACCACGATCCACGATAGAAACTGGACAATAACACCACTGTTTTGGTTTGCTTCTGCTTCTGCTAGAGCCGCTAGAGCCAATTGCGTCGAACGGAAAGTTCCAGAGGGCGGAGGACGCTTGTAAACAAACAATAATAAAAGCAACACATAGCAGCAGACGACATGATTTGGCGAGTCGGCCCACAAGAGGAGGTTGAGAACGCATTTCCCATTGAAATTTCGGGTCCCACTTAATATGCCTGTGAATTTAAAATACAATAATTCTGTGGTTTTAAGTAGTAAAGGTGGGGACGTGTCCCCGTCCGCCATATTGGTGGGGATATGTCCCCTGAAGGCATTTTGAAGAAGGTGGACCCCCTGAGGGGTAAAAAAAGGGTATCTTTTGGATGCCTAACCCAACCTAACTTTTTAGGGAAGGTATCTTAGGGGTGTGTAACCCAACCTAAGTTTTTTGGAAGGGTGCCGAAGGAGTGGCTAACCCAACCTAAGTTTTTTAGGAGAGTATGCCACCCCTAAGATACTCTCCTAAAAAACTTAGGTTGGGTTAGCCACTCCTTCGGCACCCTTCCAAAAAACTTAGGTTGGGTTACACACCCCTAAGATACCTTCCCTAAAAAGTTAGGTTGGGTTAGGCATCCAAAAGATACCCTTTTTTTACCCCTCAGGGGGTCCACCTTCTTCAAAATGCCTTCAGGGGACATATCCCCACCAATATGGCGGACGGGGACACGTCCCCACCTTTACTACTGTTTTACTTTCCATACAAGCCTCCCAAAAAATGTGAATTTGTTGACTCGTTTACATAGTCTAGTCTGCTTCAAGCAGCTGGCAATCAGCAGTATTTGTTGGTCAACTCTCGTATATTTTTCTCTCATAATACATCTGATTTTAGAACTCTAGAACATGCCTCAGATAATAGGACCTCTCATTCCTTTTTATAAAAAAAAAAAAAAAAAAAAAAATCCTATAATGTTGTTTGTGGCAAGTAGTAAGGTTCCCCCATAGTCCCCCCCCCCCGCCATCTTGTCCCCCCATAGTCCCCATCCATCTATCTAAACAGCTGTCCCCATAGTCCCCATCCATCTATCCACACAGGTGTACCCCATAGTCCCCCTCCGCCATCTTGGTCCCATCCATCTATCTAAACAGCTGGCCCCGAACCATCTATCTACACCGCTGTCCCTCATAGTATCATCCATCTATCGATACAGATGGATCAGCTAGACAGGTCAGGACGTGTAGGGTAACCTAAGTTAGACAAGTCTGAACACACTGACGCCGAGATGGCCTCGGACCGACGAGGAGGACAGCGCCGCCCTCCTCCCCGCGCCGAGGGGGGCCCAACTCGATAAAATTGTGTACACCGGATTACCACAGATCAAAGATTACCAAGGACCACCGAGAATTACCAAAAATTACCAAGGACTACCAAAGATTACCAAAGATTACCGGGGATTACCAAGGTTGCAAAGATTGCAATTGATTACTTAAGATTACCGGAGATTGCCAAAGATTACCATGGATTACCAAAGATTACTATGGATTACCAACGATTACCGAAAATTACCAGCGATTACCAGTTAGTAACAAGGATAAAACAAGAAACTACCGAGAAATTTTGATCCCCGACAGTTGAAGATTACCAGGGATTACCTACTGATTACCAGATATTACTAGAGATTACCAAGGATTAGCAAGGAATTACTGAGTATAACTTGTGATTACTAATGATTACCAAGAGATTACCGGGGATTACCAGGGATTACCATTGATTACCAGCTCCGCGTACACCGGATTACTTCGGTTGGGCACCCCTCGCCCCGCGCACTGGGACCGCGGCGCCAGGGGAAGCGCCCGTCCGCGCACCGGGGATTGAGCGCCCGCCTGCCGCCCCCGCCCGCGCGAGAAGTGAGAAACATCAGCGAGAGTGTAGAGGACATGATCATGTTCGACCAATCAGAGAAGCTAATCATAAGCAAGTCGCAACATGCAAGGCGCGCGCCCGCTGCGCACTTCCATGCCTAGTGCTGAACCGTAGTTGCAGAGCTCGCCGCTAGGTATCGCTGGTGGCGCTGCGGACGCTCCGCCGGCCGGTATAAAACCGACGGCTGCCCCGATGAGGGCATCACACGCGTCTCACGTTCCAAACGTAGTCGTCGTCACTCCTCGGAGTTTAGTGTTGCCTTATACTTTTCTTTGCAGGTTCATCTTTGTTTCTCGCTTTGAGCTTTGTGTTATTTACACCTGTTGTTAAACCCCGTGTCTTTTAAAGACTAGCCCTTGTTTTTTTGCTCTAAGTGAGCAGTTTTTAACGTGTCTTTTCTAGTAGGAGAAATTCTTGCTGAGTGGGGAGGTGGATCATTTTACAATGATCAGTACCTCTCTGAAGCGTACACTCAGATGCTTCTAGCACTGATGAATGCATCACCCAATGACAGGACTGATCCTTGCATCGTGCCTTTTTTGCTTGTTGGGTTCCTGGCCCACCAGCGTGTGCAGGAAGGTGCAGACCCACAAGCTCTGCTTACGTTCCGGATGGCGCTGGCAATGGTCGGGCAGAGATCCCCGGATCCACCAAACCACCCCGCCGCGCCACCTGTTCAGTCTGGCCCTCCCTCGCCTCAGCCTGGCCCCTCACGTTCCCCCTCTCCTCAACCTGGCGACAAAAAGCCACTGGAAGAGGAGGAGGAAGCTGAGCAACCGACACTTGAGGTGCTCCAATCTCGCGAGCGTCATCTTAAAAGATTTAAGACTACGTTTCGCGAGGAGGTAGTGCAGATCAAAGGTCTCGGCGAGTCCCTCCCCTCAGATCAGCTTATGGAGATGTTTGATACTGTGCTTGCGCGTCAACGTGACGCTGTTCAAGCCAAAGATGACGATCGTGTAATACTCGAAATAGAGAGTTCAGAAAATGCTGACAATGCCGTGTGGTTCAGCTTACGTAAAACAAGTCAGATCAATGGTAGGATTGTTCTCGAGAAGCTTACTCGAGTTTTGAATTCGAGCTTCATGGCTGATGGTCGTCTCAAAATCAGTTACATTCATGTGAAGACTCCAGAAGCTGGAGGCCGCCGTACAAATGTTGTTCCTAACGAATCAATAGATCAGTGGCTCCAGAGGATTATAAATTATTGTAAAGCCATGTACTCTCATGATAATAATGATAATATGTGTCTGACCAGAAGCGTTGCTGCGGCTATGGGCTATTATTCAATGAACAAACGAACTTTTTATAAATTCAAAAATAATGAGGGGGCTCAGAAAAAAGCTGCTCAAAAACTGTGTGATGACGCACAGATTGATCCCACGCTGCCCTGTGGCATTGATGAAATACAAAAACTCCAAGACTCTTTGCCTGAACCATGAGAGAACGACGTCCTGGAGTGGAATCATAATCGGCCTTTTTGGCGCATCGCCACACGTTGCGACACTTTCCCGAGCCCCTCAGAGGTTTAGCGAGATGAGACCGTGATTTTCAGATTCTGCAAGGTTCAATCTGACTAACAACACAAAAAACGATTCGAAAATGCCGCGCGGGGTCCACGCGGGAAGCGGATAAAGTTGAACGAGCCTCGGGGATATGGTGGCGAACCGGAAGTGGCCATTCGAGGGCGTCCGCCATGATGCCGATGCCCCCCACTCCACCCAGTGACCCAGTGTTAGTGGGTGTGACTGTGGTGGGCGTCGCGAGTTGACGAAGTTTTGTTTGCGGCGATCGCACGGTATGTTTGTTAATTCTTTCTGTCCAAAATTAAATGTAGTTTTCTTTTTGACATTTTTTTATATCAACTTGGTTGTTAACTGTTATGAAAAGCATGGATTCGCTTTCCTCGATTGAAAGCGGTACATGCTCGCAGGACCCAAACAAAACACCGACGAAAGTACCATTGTTCCAATCTACACTCAAGTCTAAAAGGGCATTTATTTGCCAATACTGTGGAAAGCAATATATAGTTGGACATTACTACAGGGTGCATGTCGAGAAGCATTTGTGTATGTTTGCAAGTATACTGTCGCGTACAGGTTATGTCTCAGAGTGATTGTATTTTTGATTAATATTTTTATGGTTGTCAAAAATTTGTTTTACTTTTTTCAGCGGATGCGGCTTCTGCTAATGTTAGTCAAGTGGTGGCAGTGAATGACAGTGCCATCAGTATTATTGACAATGACACTAGTGTTCGCAATGGAGGCTTCTTAGTCCCTCAAGCTGCTGTACGAAAGAAACCAAAGAAAACTGTAATAGGAAAAGTGAAACTCAAGCCAAAGTACATCTGCACCTACTGCCTAAAGGGATATTTGGACCAGCGAGCTTTTAAACAACATGTCAGAAATCATGCCATTCAAGGTACGCCAGCTTTTTGTTTGTCAGTAAAATTTATTCAAGTATTTGCAAATGTAAAATTGAAGTCACGCATTCTTATTCTGTTTGGACAGATGCTGCTGCTCGTTTCCCAGACAAAGAAAAAATCTTAAATCAGGTGGACAACATTTCAGATGCAGCATTAAACAAAACTGCTAATGCGCCATGTTATGGTGAAGGTGGACAACGGTTCAAGGAGTTGATTGGCTACATAATTTCTATCGTGTCAAGCGACAAGTGGAAGAATTTCTCTACTGAAGTGTGTGAAGAACTAGTTAGTGAGATTGTCAAGAAGAAATTTGTGCTGCCCTCTGCAATGTCCACATTGTTACTAAGAGATTGTGAAAATCTTCTTTCCAATACAAGTTTGTGTCGCAGTTTATTAGACTTACTAGAAATACCAAAAGACTTAGAAATGAATAATCTCCCGTAATCAGTTTATACTGGAGTTTGTGTTAAATATTTCCACAGGAATTCTACGTTTTATTTCTCAATCATTTAGAGCTGGCCATACGCTTCAACTCAAAGCTCCTATAGTACTTGACAATGATGACAAGCAAGTTATTTATTATTGTGGTGGCTCAATACTGTGGGGATATGTGAGAATGAGTTACAGGTATGGCAATAGTTCTAGTTTGAAAAAAATTGTGGAAGTAGTGAAGTCAAAAATATTAAGAGACAAACCTACTGCTGAAGATGATGGTGATGCTGCTTGGACCATAGCAAGAGACAGAGGAGGGCTTTTGTATTTAACAAGTGAGTGCAAAGAGTTCTTTATTGACCTTACAGAAGTTGTGTTTGCAGCAGAAGAAAGTGATGGCTCTATTGATTATGAAAGTGTGCTCACTAAAGTAACTAACTGTAATATTAGTTTCAAATGGGATAATATCATTGGTGATGCACTTGATCCAAGGAACTCTATTGAACTTATAAATGATGTTGTCCGATACTACTGTAGAACCCGCATGTCTGGATTCATGAGAAAGAGAATTAACTACCTGAAGTCAAAGCCTGTAATATCCATGCCAATAAGACATGCTGTGGCAAGGAGAAAAAAAAGTAATCCCATTATGTAAGTTAATTTTAGTAATTTTAAAGACTGACTTGGCAACCTTGATCTCTATTCTGTTGTGATATGTTACAAGTATTCTAGTTTTGTTGACACAGCTTATATTAATAATATAGATTGTATTAATAATATATTTTATTGACGTTATCTATGCTAAAATTGCATGCTGTGGCAAGGAGGAAGAAACGTGATCCTCGTTTGTTAACTTTTTTTTATAATTAATAAAATAATGTTAATGACTGATATAGCAATGTGTTGTAATGTGTTACAAGATTTTAGAATGTGACTGCTCTGTATCAAAGACTTGTGGGGAGTTTTGATGTTATTGCAAGCCGTTTTGTTTTATTTTAATATTACTCTGTTGAAGAGATTTTTTTTATTTTTAATGTGGTGTTGTAACACGTAAGTGTTAACAAAGGTAATGCGGGGGGAACATTTATCTCGGGATGATTGTTCCCCCCTGCCTTGAGATGCTACCGCGGGGGAACATTTATCACGGGATGATTGTTCCCCCATGCCTTGAGATGCTACCGCGGGGGAACATTTATCACGGGATGATTGTTCCCCCCTGCCTTGAGATGCTACTGCGGGGGGAACATTTACCACACAGGATGATTGTTCCCCCTTGCCTTAACAAAGGTAATGCGGGGGGAACATTTATTACGGGATAATTGTTCCCCGCCGCCTTGAGATGCTACCGCGGGGGAACATTTATCACGGGATGATTGTTCCCCCCTGCCTTGAGATGCTACCGCGGGGGGACATTTATCACGGGATGATTGTTCCCCCCTGCCTTGAGATGCTACTGCGGGGGGAACATTTACCACAGGATGATTGTTCCCCCTTGCCTTAACTAAGGTAATGCGGGGGGAACATTTATCACGGGATGATTGTTCCCCCCTGCCTTGAGATGCTACCGCGGGGGAACATTTATCACGGGATGATTGTTCCCCCTGCCTTGAGATGCTACCGCGGGGGGACATTTATCACGGGATGATTGTTCCCCCCTGCCTTGAGATACCATTGGGGGTAACATTTATCACGGGATGATTGTTCCCCCTTGCCTTAACCAAGGTAATGCGGGGGGAACATTTATCACGGGATGATTGTTCCCCCTTGCCTCAACAAAGGTAATGCGCATTTATCACGGGATGATTGTTCACCCCTGCCTTGGGATGCTACCGCGGGGGAACATTTATCACGGGATGATTGTTCCCCCCTGCCTTGAGATGCTACCGCGGGGGGACATTTATCACGGGATGATTGTTCCCCCCTGCCTTGAGATACCATTGGGGGTAACATTTATCACGGGATGATTGTTCCCCCTTGCCTTAACAAAGGTAATGCGGGGGGAACATTTATCATGGGATGATTGTTCCCCCCTGCCTTGAGATGCTACCGCGGGGGAACATTTATCACGGGATGATTGTTCCCCCCGCCTTGAGATGCTATCGCGGGGGGAACATTTACCACGGGATGATTGTTCCCCCTCCCCTTAAGAAAGCTAATGCGGGGAGAAGATTTATCACGGGACAATTGTTCATTCCCCCTTACCGCTTATTCACACTACGCACACCATTATTCGCAGTATCCTGCCGACTAGTGCTGTCAAAAGTGTCACCTCTGCATTTATTAAAAAGGGGGAATGGTTATCCCGGGATAACTATTCCCCCTTAGGAGGGAATATCCATCCCAGGATAACTATTCCCCCCCTGCATGGGGGTACATTTATTACGGGAATATTGTGAGGGGGGGCCAATTATCACGGGATAATTGTGCCCCCGGTATATGCACTGGCCGCGCGGTATCTGGTAAAAGGACCCACCCCGGCATGCCAACCTATTGTTTCCCCGGAAGGGTCGTGTCATTGACTTGGCCTTCCTCAGCGCGGGCCGGCAGTGGGAGCCTCCAACCTCCAACACAACGTCGCTCTCAGAAGGGGCGGGGGAGGGAGGAGCAGGGTGGGAAGGAGGAGCGGGGGGACGTGGAGGGGGCCGAAGACAGGTGCGGGGGCGAGGCAAGGCGGGGTGGAGGGGGGTGGGGCAGCATTGCAGAGACACCATGCAGTGTTTGCAATGTGATGGGTCGAAGAACCGTCTGTCGGCACGATGGCTCCGTAGCTCAGTAGGTTCCGACCGAAGCGTGAGCGCTGAGTTTGGTATGGCTGAGGATCGAATCCCGGCACTGCCGATCAAAATGCGTATCTCGCGGCCAGTAGGACTGACCCGGCTACACATGAGTCTTAGAGGCGGTGGAATGATGGGGAGGGGTGGTAGGGGGAAGAAGGGAAAGGGGGAGAGAGGGAAGAAGGGAGGTGGGAGGGGTGTGAGGAATGACAAGGAAAAGGAGGAACGACTGAAGAGTACTTTTTTTTTAATCTAATGTGATATGCCAATAATCCGTGGGAGGCATTCCGCCTCGAGTGCGCCCGGCGCACTGCAGGCGTGATCCGCGCGGCGGAAAGCGGTCGGAGACGCGCGCCTCGTAGTCCGCCAGGAGTGCGCCAGACGCACGCTCGGCGGACTTGCCGCGCGGTGTGCCCTGGCGTTGTGCGCCAAGCGCACCCCGGGCGGAGCGGCTGCAAGCGCGGCAGAGCGGAGGCTGCCTGGCGGGCCGGTGGCGGGGCCGCCCTTCTGGTCAAGTGCTACAACAGGCGCGCTCCGCACAGCGGACTACTGGCGGAGTCTTGATCGTGCACGTCTGCGCCGTCAGCGCGGCGGACTGCGAGCGAGGTGATGATTGTAAGCGTTCGCGTCAACTGCTCGCCGTTGACTAGCAAGGAATTGCGCTCTTCTGGTAAAGCACCATGCGCCGCGGGTCCGCCGACCTGCGCTCGGCGGACCCGCGGCGGGACCGCGGCGGACGAAATATTCTCTATGGGCAACGAAACCTCAGATTGTGAAATCCTGTAGAATTCCTAGCCTAGCATAGAGCTCCTTTGGGGAAAACAACACTGACAACCTGCAACAGCGAATAAAACTTTCAAAACTCTCAACGCATCAGAATATTTTTAGGTAGTGAACCATGAAGTGAAACATTAATTAAATTGAGAGATTTTAATTCTTTGAAATTTCTGTTTAAAACATGTTGCGTTTCCGTACTGAGGTATTCGCTTTGGAAATGCAGGTTGGCTATGTTGTTAGTACTCGCGTGATCGGAGCTCGCGTCAGCTGAGAAGGCCTAGGCCTAAAACGGAATTTTCGATGGGGGATGTATTTGACGTTCGGTTCGGCCTAAGCTTAATTCAGAGATTCCTGGACAAGTGCCGTGTCTCGTTGCTGCTTTGTTTTTTGTAAGTGTGCGCTCTCGCTGGTTGGGTTGAGTTTGTAACTTCTATGTTGAAACAACGTCATCTGATATTGGTTCGGCTCTCCTGTTTACTGCAACTTTAACCGTACAAATACTTCGCACTTCGTTTATTTGCAATAGTTTCGTTCAAAAATTGATTGTCTTCTTTCCTAATTGTGCACGGGTTGGGGTTTCTTCGATTTCTTGTTTGGATGTGTGATTGTGGCGATGTTCTTACCTCTTCTTTACGATGTTTACAGTGCAGGTTTTCTCAGTTTAATCATGCCACTCATCAGAGTCGCAGCTGAAGACAGGAAAGTCTTTAAGTTGATAGTCGCGGAGACCTTGAGTGATGCATTGATTGGAACTATAACAACATTTAACTAACTTGAACGGGTTGGAATCTGAGTTTAAGGTTAGTATTTGCTTCTAGTTTCCCACATATTCTTTCTGTCAAGGACTTGGGCTTCATAACCTATACTTGCTGCATATTTGTCATGTGAGCTGGCATTTCTCATTTGTTTAACAGTTGTGCATTGATGATGGTCCTGACGAAGGTACTCAAGTTGATTGTGATGAGGTGTTTCAGGAGCTTCTGAAAGATTGTGTTGGGAAGAACAGATTGAGTTTGATTATACTTCCAGTCACCTTGGAGTGGAAGAAGGTTGTGCCTGGTAAGAGAGCAATATGTATTCTAGTTTGTATGCTAATTGTTCTTTTCTGGTTTATATTTTCTCACTGTCATTTTCCAGATTCGTCTTCATCCAGGTCAGCCTTAGGACAGTTCTCTTCTTCAACGTCAGGCTCGTCGGCATCTTCATCCTCTTCACAACCCAATTCACCTGGATACGTCCCTCCTCTGCAATCTTTTGGCAATCCAAGTTCTTGTTTGACGGAAAGATGGTCTCCACTCCCAATGCGCGACATCTCTTTGGCATTGGACCCCGTTCTTAAACTATTAGGTGAGCCCAGCAACAAGCAACCACGAAACATCTTTAAACTTAAGCAAGACGCCAGCAAGACTGCTTTTAAAAGCATAACCCAGCACATACTTTTAAGTGTAAAATATTATCGTCGCTGTGTTGCAGTTCATTATGCAAAGTCAATTTTTAATTTTCAAGTAGGTCTTTACAAGCCTATTTTTGCACAGAGTGTAAATAGAGAAGTTATTGGAGATGGGTTTGATGACTTTGTACTGAAAGTTTACAATGCTATTTCATATGGGTAACCACCTGAGCTTAAGAAAAGGAGAGGCAAGCGATCCCGGCCAGTGGTTTGCTCTGATCAAGAAAGTGATCCAGATGATCCTAATGTATAGGTCAATTCTTGTAGGAACAGTGTTGACTATGGTTGTGTAGGATATAACCCGCCTTCACCTGTTGGTGAGACGCCAGAGGCACAGGAAGATAAAAGGCGTCCTCTTTTGGAATTAGCTGAAGACAACTCTGCGGAAGTGAACAAACTGTTGCGCCTGACTTATGCCTCTCAAAGATCGGAAATTATAGCTTGTAAGCCACTGAAGAAGATTTCTACAGACTTCTTTCCACGGTGGCCACACTTCAAAGTTGCCATCAATCTGCTACAGCATGCGAAAGTCCTCATGGGCAAAGATATTCTTGCTATATTTTCTGAGCAATTAAACCAAAAGGGCAAGGAAAATTTCAATGTCATGGAAGCTATTGCTGCTGTGGAGGGTACTTGTAACCAAACTGCAAAGGTGAAGAGGGCTGCGAGAGGATTTAAAAAAAAAAAAACATTTGAAGATCTAGACAATGCTTGTGGGAATGATTGGACAGCCATTTACTTATCAACAGCTGCCATTCCCAGTGTTGCTAATTACTTCAATGAGGACTTAAGCTTCATGTTGCAAGTTATACCTGTTAGTCATTTAGATCAGATTGCTCTCTTCATCTCCCCACCTCCCACACCTGACTAAAATTGGTTATTTCTTTTGCAGTCTGGGGCCAGTGACAACAATATTTTAAATGCATCTAAAAAATCAAATGGAGACCCATTTATTGTGATCAGTGGTAAGTAGGAATATTTTTAAACTGCCATTATAAAATTTTGATGGGTTAATGCATCTTAGATTTGTCTTACAGGAGACAGCATTTTTGATGAGTCAGCATACCCGTATTTAGTTATTCAAAATGTTGTTATAGTTAAATGTGTTGACTTTTTACAATCATTGGCTGTGTACATAGCCAGTTTTTTCATTTTCGGTTACTGGTACACCAATGAAGTCAAATGTATCATAGAATTTATCCAAAGGTGGGTGTCTCTGAATATTGTGTGTATTTTGCATGAAGCAGAGTCCAATTTTATCATGTCACTAATTTTGTATTTTCTTTTTAAATTTCAGGTTTCTCCTTAATCTCAACCCCGAGAGAGGCAGCAAAGTTATAAAACGGTTTTCAGGGAACGCTTATGCAAAGGTTGTGAAACTTTCAAACGAGCTGCAAACTTTCACTTCCCCCTGGGCTCTTGGAATTCAATGAATGCTAGATTCAGTCTGGATGTTTTAACAATTGCTTTGACTAGAAGCCTTTCGGCTGTTTGACCATTTTAACCACTCGGCACGCACTTTTGAGGTAAGCAACTTGTCAGATAAAACTGCACTGATTAATAATGTTGGGTTTTGATACACAATCTTTGCATTCTAAATTTTCTTTCGAGAATTTTATCTTTGCAATGTATTTGTAATACAAAAATTTTCAAGTGACTACTGATGCTGCTGAGACATCTTTAAAAGACCATTCACTTTTTTACACAGCAAGTCTTTTCATTTGAGGTTACTGGTACAGCAATATGAAGTAAAATAGGTAGGTTTTTCTGAAAATTCTGTGTATTTTGCATTAAGCAATCCAATTTTATCATATAACTAATTTTGTGTATTTTTTTTAAAAAAATTCCAGGTTCCTCCTTAATCTCAACCCTGAGAGAGACAGCAAAATTACTAAACAGTTCTCAGGAAATGCTCAAGGACCGTTCATTTTAGTATCTGTGACTCTTCGTTGGTTTTTACGACTG